>JARHVA010003961.1:67500-72500 GCA_037957365.1 Torreya grandis
TCATCTAAGAGATGGCAAGAAGTATGCTTAAGGAGAAAGGTTTGTCTAATGATTTTTAAGATGAGGATGTAGAAACAAACATTTATTTCATAAATATATGTACTTTTAAGAGTGTTAGGGATATAATCCCTCGAGAATCATAGAGCAACTGAAAACCAAGTGTTGAACACCTTAGAGTGTTTGGATGTGTGGCATATGCACATGTGCCCAAGTAATGAAGATAAAATTGGGATGACAAGGGAAAAAAGTGTATTTTTGTTGGATATAGTAATAAATCCAAGGCTTATCAATGGTACAATACAATCACCAAGGATTTTATTACCTATCTATTTTTGAGATCTATATTATGTCTTATATTCTCAGAAAGTCTACTGATGTTTTATATATTTATCTACTACATGTTCTTCTCTCTTATTATAATTCTATTCTTTTATTTTGTATCATTATCCTTCTTGTATTTACTCTAATTTATCTTCTACTTACCTCCCATTGTGAAAATAATTACCTATCTATTTTCAAGATCTATATTTACTATATGAGGCCTTATCTCAATCACCTGCTTGTGTCACATTAAATTAGATAACACTCTAATGAACTAAATACAAACTAAACC
Source organism: Torreya grandis (assembly GCA_037957365.1). NCBI lineage: Eukaryota > Viridiplantae > Streptophyta > Pinopsida > Cupressales > Taxaceae > Torreya > Torreya grandis. Next base: position 68,114 of record JARHVA010003961.1, read on the forward strand.
AACTCATATCATTGTCAATATATGAATAATATATAAAATCATTTAGAAATGAATGTTTCTTAAACATGCACCAAAATCATCAAAGTTCCTCTATAGTATGAAGAGATATAAATGAAATCACATTAATCAAATTATTATTCATTATAAACATATATAAATGTCTCTTCTTATGATATCCAATAAATTATAATCAAAGGGTGTGTGTGTGTGTGTGTGTGTGTGTGTGTGTGTGTACATAAATGCATCTGTACATACATACATGAGTATGTTTGTAGTTATGTACATGTATGTATGTATGTATTTATGCTTGTATATATGTATGCATGTATGTATGTATGAGATGAAGTATAATCACAACCGTAAATAAATAACAGATCAATGGGTCCAACTCCAAATGGTGCTTAACAATATGCCCAAGCGATGGTAACACTAAATGTGACATTACATTTTTCCTAGGAAATTTGGTACAGGTATTTAACAAAATTAACAAACTTGAATGTATGACTATAGGCTCTATGCCATAATTAATGATAAAATGCAATTTATCTTTCTTAGAACACTCTATGCCATAATCAATGATAAAATGCAATTTCTCTCTCTCTCTCTCTGTCTCTGAGGCAAAAGACCTACCACCGAAAAAGATCTTTAAAGAGGAGTGCCATATTTGCTTAAAATGAAAAATATTGAAAACCAATTCCACTTTTCCTCTACAAAGCAACCATAGGCTAATGGCTTCTTAAAAGCCAACAAGTAAAAACTATGTTAAGCAAAACATTGATGAGAATTCTAATGAAAACTCATATCTCTCAAGATTTGGAAGTATTTTTTGAAATTATGTTTGAAACGTTCTATCCTTCTATGATCTTAACATCCCATTTAAATTAAACAATTTAATTGTATATCATGCTCTTTCCTAAGGCTTGAGAATTGTTTTTGACACATATTTCAATAAATTAATTGTCAAACGTGATTCTCTTCTGATCATCAGTGTTATTGTAATGGATAGAACTAACCATTGGAAAGTCAAATCAATTATTTAAGATATTTCATGACACTCATTTCTTTGAGAATATTTCATTCTCTCTGAACTATCATGAAACCAAATATCCAGTAGAATTCATGGAAAAAATTGGGACTATTCAAATTTACCCAAGAATCGAACCACGAAACTCACCCACCTTGGGGCTATTCACATTTACGACTAAGAGCACATCTACCAAATGACGCAACATAAAATCATTACTTGTTCATCGACTTTTGGAAAAAACAATTGCCCTCGCTTCGGTGTCATGTTCCCTCACCATATGAAGAAATAGTTGCATTCAAATAGTTTAGAGCCGTATAAATAATACTAAACTACCTTACATGTAGGATGAAATGCAGAAATTCATTCAAGCTCTCGTGTAATTTTGCATTTTTCGTTTCGCATTTTCCATTACTATTGAGATATTCTACATTATGTAGATTTCCATTTTCGCATCAATCTAGAATAATTAGTTGACTTATGAGGAATGTACATAACTTCAATTGGTTTACTTGATCGATTCCCTTTAAAAACAAAAGTTTTTGGCATGAAATATTATTCGGTGACTTTGACTTTTCAGATTTTGAGAATTTGTAAATATAGCACAAGGGAATTCTTGCATTTTCTGGAACGATTAAAATATGCCTTCTTATCCAGTGTAATGATTAGACGGTGTGATAGATCTTCATGTCTGCCAATGGGAGGGCAATATGCTCCGCACCCCACCAATTGTAATCTATTCTCAGCGTCCATATATTTATATATTCAGTAGTTTCTCTCATGGTGTTGACAACATTTTCTCAGCATCGAGAGTTCTTTCTTAAGAATCATATGTTATGTATTTATACAACAGCATTTTCGATTACTGAAAGAAGTTGGTTTTTCCCCTGCGTCTACAGTTATTTCGTATATATAGTTATACTGAAACGTTTTGGACTACTGAAAGAAGTTGATCTTACTTCTCCCTTAATGGCTTTTAAAAAAAATTGTCTTCGAAAAATTAAAATTTATAGGCCGTTGAGGAGAGTTCAAAATCAACTATTCTTCAAATAACATTTCACAATGGATGATTGGTCAAAATCAACTATCCTACAAATAAGATTTCACATTGAATGTTTTAGTTCTGCTATTTTTCCTTTTATATGCATTGATTTTCATTTATGCAACCGCTTGTAATCGCTTGAATAAAAACGATAACTAACAAACAGCTCATTTGCCTTGGTCAATTGAATTTAAAGACATTATAGATATGTCTCGTCAGGCCTATCCCTCATGATATTATTTTACGTTGATGTTATTTTGGACTAACTTTTAACTTATAATTTTTTTATTTTCGAATCATACCCCCGCTTTTTTAAGCCAAACATGATATTTGAATGTTTAACAATATAATATATAGTTTCGATTAAAAATAAATAAATTATTAAATGCATTATAAATATATCATTTAATTATGAAATTTATAAATTATCATGCCTAGATTTATAATTTATAATACTTTTTATTTATTTTCATTTTACATTCTACCAATGAACACTTCATATTGTTATTTCATTAACATTTTTATTAAAATCTCAATATTTATTAAATGAATGTAGAATATAATTCCTTTAAACTGGTAGACACAATTTCTATAAAAAGATGCCTCGAAATAGGTTAAGAAAATCCACTTTTCTTTCCACTTTTCTTAAAAATCATGAAATATCTTCCATAGTCTCACACATTCAGGGAAGCTTTTTATTTCAATATTTATCTATTTATTTTCTTCCTAAGTCTCATACATTCACAGGAGTTTTAAAAAATATATATATATTTTAAGGGTTTAAACTTTATATTCTAGGATTTGGGTTTTTTTAAGGATACGTTTTTGTTTTTTAAATGATGATTTTCATAATGATTAAAAACAAATAATTATTTTGAAAAGATACTTTTAGTTTATTTAAATATTTTTTTAAAGAAGAAAGTGGTGTTGGGTATAATTATTTTAGAATTATTTATAATTGTAATTTTATTGTATATAATTTTATGATATATAGTTTATGGGTATTGTTGAGTGTAGTAGGAGCACTAAAATAATTTATTATATATTATAAAAACAACATCAAAATCAAAATATCATAAATTAATCTGTTATTTAATATTCTTGATTTAGTCTTTTTATAAATCTATGTAACTCTACAATTTATGATAATATTTAACATATAAGATTATATGTAACATTATATATATGTAGTGTTCAATATATATTTTTATTTATTTAGCATTATATATTATAATGTGTATTGTAAAATTTTAGTATTATAAAAAAATCATCATAAGACCAAACGACTAACAATCTTGTTAAATTAAGAGTTACTCAATTGCTCTTGAATCTATTTAGTAATATATTAACCAAATTTTTAAATTTATATATATTAACTACATATTCATATTCTAAATGTATAGAATTTCAAAATTAAATAATGAAAAAATAATATTAATAATTTGTTGTTAGGAACTCTTCTATAAATAATGGTCACATAAATAATATAAAAGTATATATATATATATATATATATATATATATATATATATATATATATATATATATGAGATTTTAAAACTTATAATTTATAAAAAGAAAATAATAATAATATGATATATAAAATCAAATTAAAATTTTAACAATTTATATAAAAAATTATTTAATTATTAAAATATAATAAATAAATATAAAACTAATAATTATAAATCTAAGTTCTAAAAATATGCACAACAATTGTGATTCTATATAATACGTTTAGAAAGCAAATCCACACTCTGTGATATTTATCTTGTCATTATGTTCTTATTTGTCTTATTGCGATGATGAAAGGAGTAAATGTTACAACTCTTGGTCATTACTGGTGTTATGTCCATTCCATAGTAATAGAGTAAGGGAATAAAATATGGATTACATATTATAGGAATAATGAATACTAAGGTAGTTACAAGTAATTTTTACACATTAAATCAATGGGGTTCAGAGGAAACATTTACTCAAGCTCTATTTCAAAAAGACTTTCTAGTTTTCAATGTGATCAAATCCATTTCAAACATATTTTACCTTACCAATTTCTACTTTTTTGAGTTTTGAATGGGCTATAATATGTAGCGTCAAGTAGTTCTAATTGTTCAACCTAAATACTGCATTGTCACAATAGCACTAGAGGTTCAAGTACCTCAAGATTCAACAAGTATAACTAATAGAAAGGAAGGGGGAAGAATGCCCTATATTGATTCTATAAATATCAGTATGACTTCATCTATTGTTTGAAACACTCTAAGACTATTATTGATTATATATCAATGTTCTAATAATAATACTTCTTTGCATCCAAAAAG
>JARHVA010003961.1:77500-80000 GCA_037957365.1 Torreya grandis
CTACTCTCAAGCCAACATGGTTGACTAGGTCATTGTCCATGCTAGTTAATTGATGGTGTGTCCCCTTTGTCTAATGTCTAATGTCTAATGCTATAAGTAATTATTTTATAAATTAATAATTGGACTTAATCTCTTGAATACAAGCCTTTCCTCCTCCTTGAGTGAAAGCACCATAATGACAATTGCAAACTCTTAATTGATTCATAATCTTGTATGGAAAATTCATAATACTCCTAAAGAAATTCACAACACAGTGGCATGTGACACATGGATCTAAGTAGGAGTCACATCCTTATGGACTAGGGTTTTATATTTTGATTCCATGAGGTCATGCCACTTGGAGACACACTATTACCTTGAGTTGACTCACGTTACCTTCCTACAAAGGCTTTGGTTAAAATTTATGAAGCTATTAAATGTAACACATGGCTTGCAGTGATTGCCTTGTAGTCTTATGGTGCTTAGGGATTGAACCAATATACTTTTATGACTCTAAAATATGTGAGTGAGGAAAACTATGACATTTGGTACTAAATGAATTGTTAATAATTATTTAGACTATAACTTGGGTTGTGAAAATTTTAAAAAAAAGACACTCAATTTTGAGTTATCGATCAAAATTTATAATGAATATGGTTTTGCATCATTAATGGTCCATTTTAATAAAATTTGCCAAAAACTTAAATTCACTAAGAGCTTAAAGATATATATAGCCTTACATACAGGGGATGGAATCTAACTAGAGACCTTTATAAATCAATTTTCAAGTATTAATTTATCCTACCCTCACTTGTATGTGCATTCTCAATGGATAAAATTCCATTTGAGGTCAAAAAATAAAAAATCCAACTACTAAAAAAATGTTTTAAACATCCTTTAACATTTTATTTTATGCTAGAATTAATGTTTTTAGACTTACTTTTGTAGAAGACAAGCACCATGAAGGAGGTCATAATTAAGAAGGACTACCTGAATATATGAATGTGGGAAGAGGGGAATTGTAGGTTTGTAAGGGCTATATAGGACTTAATCACTTTATCAATCTGCATGTAAGGTTTGAAGAGGCTTCTAGGTCATCGAATAGCTAAACACTAGTAAACATAAAATTAAAAAAGATGACTAGAGGCATTAGAAGTCTAAATAGATCAATAAATGATTATAGAATAAGGCACATGTCTAAGAACACTAAGTAGGTCCTGGGACCTAACAAGGAGCCTAAAAGAGTTTGAAATCCATAATAAGTCATGGATATGCTAGTGGGAAACACCAAGATGCAACCATCAACCTTGAACATCTAGTTAATTCCATTCAAGATGAATAATATAGTTTAATTTTACATGAATAATAGCTCAAATCAAATATTCAAGGCAATATGAAAATATCCATGCTATGTTTCAAAATAATAGAAATAAGTTATTGTTTCTTAGGTATAGGTATTGTTGGTGTTTCAACTAAGAATAAGAACTAACTGAATATAAATGAATATAATCCAATGTAAAATAAAGGAGAATATAATAGCATATAAAAATTTGTAGTAATGGAGAGAGAGTAGGAAACATGAATACAAACTTATTTTATATATAAAATCATAATTATAATTAAAACTAATAGCATACAGACATTTTAATATCATAATGGTGCTTTCATACCATATTAGAGTATTTAATCAGATCTCTAAACCATAGAATGTATAGTTTTATATGCAAGAGACAATAAAATGCATAAGCTTTACTCTGACTAAAAATAAATATGAGAATATTGTAAAAGATGAGATTCAATCCACCACTCACTTCATATCAATATCTCAAAAATCATGATGTAAATATAGAACAATATGTGTGTAATTCTTCTATGAATAGCCACAAATATTCTAGAATAGGCATCTAACTAGATCAAACCTTGGAATAAGCAATCAAATAGTAACATCCACTAACTAATGATGATGGACAAGAGTAACACCCCATGTCTAAGTACAACTAAGCAACTGAACTCCATAAGTGTAGGAATAATCCATGTGTGAAGGAATAATCCAAATAACAAAATAAATATCCTAAACCAACAAATTCAAACTTTCTGTGATACCATGTGATGAAAACACATACTAGCTAAACAAAAATACCAATAGGCATAGAACACAAAAATTGCATGAAAAACAATCTTCTATATTGATTATAACTAAATGAATAAAGTATTACATAATATTATTTAAATAAATCTCAACTTGAAGTTGAGGTTGACATGCATAATTAAAATATATAAGTAAATCAAAAGATACATAAAGCTAGCTAACCATGTGCATTTTTTATAAATTACTATTTTTACTAACTTTCATTGTTTAGCATGTTTTTAAATCACTATTTTTATTAAGTTTTACATGCAAGCTCAAATGGGCCAAAAAATATTGATATATTCTCTACATAATAAATTTATATTAACAAATAAATTTTAGCTCAAGTTTATATCCAATTACAAAGACATATATTCTCTAAGACTTTAAAAT
>JARHVA010003961.1:85000-107500 GCA_037957365.1 Torreya grandis
TTATATCTAAAATTTACACTATTGTTTCTTTATTCTTCTTTGAAACCTACTAATCCTAATTTACTTCTTATTTTTTATCATCTTTACTATCCTCTCTGTGGAACTCATATAAATTTGAAACATTAAATACTAGAGACATCAAAATTCTGTGGTAAACTCACTTCATATGCATTATCATTGATTTTCTTCACAATTCTACATGACCCAATTTTATTTTACTTTAACTTATTGTATGTGCCTTTTGAAAATCTCTATTTCCTTAAGTAAACCATTACCAACTATCCTTCAAATACCTTAGATATTCTTCTAACATCCATTACTGCTTTATATTTCTCATTACTTTCTTGTAAAAATTTTCTTACTCCTTGCAACTACTACATATGCTCTATAAATGCTTCAACATCATCACTAATTTGATATGAAATTGGAAATTGTACTAAATATAAAATACCCATAAATTTTCTCTCATAAATAATTTCAAAATGTGACTTTTCTATTGATCTATTCACTGAACTATTATATGTAAAATAAGCTTGTGGTAAATCCAAGTCTCATTCCTTTGGCTTCTCTCCCACCATGCAACTCAATAAATTTCTTAAGCTACTATTCACAATTTTTGTTTGTTCATCTATTTTTGGGTGATATACATTACTGAATTGGAGCTTAGTAGCCATCTTCTTCCACAAAGTCCTCCAAAAATGACTTCAAAATTTTGTGTCCCTATCTGAAGTAATAGTTTTTGGAACACCATGCAATCTCATAATATCCATAAATTAAAATTTTGTAACCCTAGTGGCATCATTAGTTTTCTTAGATGAAATTAAATGAAGAATTTTATAAAATTTATCTACAACAATAAAAATTGAACTATTACCTCTATGTGTGTTTGGCAATCCCAACACAAAGCCCATACTCAAATCTATCCATTATCCTCTTGGAATTGGTAATGGCATGTATAATACAATATTTTGTGCATATATTTTAGCCACCTAACATATTTTTTGCCTTGAAACATACCTTCTCACATCTCTCTTCATATTTGGCCAAAATTACTTTTCCTAAGCCAAAGCTATTATCTTCATCTTACCAAAATGTTCAGCAAAACCACCACTAGATAATAATCTTATTATATTATTTCATAGAGACCCAACTAAAATAGATAACCTTCTTTCAAAAAATATTCATCATGAATAACATCTATCCCACCTCTTAATGGATTCTTACACTTCTCAACTACCTTGCTAAAATATGGATCAATATCATATAATTCTTTAATAGCTTCAAATATAACTACTTCTCTCACCATAGTATTTATTGACTCTACCCTCCTACTCAATGCATTAACTACCTAATTATATTTTTCTAATTTATATTTCAACACAAAAATATACCTCTGCAAGAAAGAAACCCACTTTGCATGAGTATTATTCAACTTCTTTTGTGTATTCACATACTTCAAAGCTTCATGATCTATAAATAGTATAAAATTTTTAGGCACCAAATGATGCCTCTAATGTCTTAATACCTGTACAATTGCATAAATTTCAACATCATAAGTAGAATACTTTATTCTTATCTCATTCAATTTTGAACTAAAATATGCTATTGGCTTTCCTTCTTGACTCAACACAACACCAATTCCCACAAATGAAAAATCACGATCAACCTCAAACACTTTGTTAAAATCTGATAATGCTAAAATTGGTCTTTCTATAATCTTCTTCTTTAAAAATTCAAAGCTTTATGTGGCTACTCTAATCCATGTAAATTGCTTCCCTCTCATGAAATCTATTATTGGTGTCACAATACTACTAAAATTTTTAATAAATTTTTTATAAAAAGTTGTTAAACCATGGAAACATCTTACCTCTATAATGCTTCTTAGAATAGGCCACTCAACAATTGCCTTTTTTCATCTATTTTCACAACATCTACTGAAACTATAAATCCTAAAAATACTAAACTGTTCTGCACAAACTTACACTTCTTCCAATTTTCATACAACTCCTTTTTTAACAAATCCATTACCATTCTAAAATGATGTAAGTGTTGTTATTTAGTCTTATTTAATATCAAAATATCATCAAAATAAACAAGTATAAATTTAGGAATATATTCTCATAGCATTGTATTCATCACCCTTATAAATGTGCTAGGTGCATTACGTAATTTGAATGGCATCACCATCTACTTGTATAATCCATCCCTAGTCTTGAATGCAATTTTTCACTTATCTCCTTCATGAATTTGAATTTGAAAATAACCACTCCTTAGATCAGTCTAGGTAAAATATTTTACTCTTTCAAGCATATCTATCATATCATCTAAACAAGGTATAAGAAATATATACTTTATTGTAATTTAATTAATTACACTACTATCCACACACATTCTCCATCCTCCATATTTATTTAGAGTTAGCAAAGCTGGTGTTTCATAAGAACTCATACTCTCCCTTATCACCTTCTTCCTTAGCAATTCAGTAACCTATTTATTTAATCCTTCATGTTCCATTGGAATCATCCTATAAGCTATTTGATTGGGTAGAGTTGATCCTAAAATCAAATCAATGTGATGATATACACATCCCTTTAGTGGTAAACCATTTGGTAACTCATCAGGTATAACATATGCATATTCTTTCAACACTTATCTCTTGGTATAACCATTTGGTAACTCATCTCTTGGTACTTATGTTGGTATTGATATCATTTTTGTTTTTTTCATTATTTTAACTAATGCGTAATACTAACTTGGTACCTTCATATCTTAGATAAATTCTTTAGTTGAGGGCATGTTTTTTATCTTCTCTTCCTCTTTAAGAGGTAACAAAAATACCTTTGTACTTTATTTAATCCTTCATGTTCCATTGGAATCATCCTATAAGCTATTTGATTGGGTAGAGTTGATCCTAAAATCAAATCAATGTGATGATATACACATCCCTTTAGTGGTAAACCATTTGGTAACTCATCAGGTATAACATATGCATATTCTTTCAACACTTATCTCTTGGTATAACCATTTGGTAACTCATCTCTTGGTACTTATGTTGGTATTGATATCATTTTTGTTTTTTTCATTATTTTAACTAATGCGTAATACTAACTTGGTACCTTCATATCTTAGATAAATTCTTTAGTTGAGGGCATGTTTTTTATCTTCTCTTCCTCTTTAAGAGGTAACAAAAATACCTTTGTACTTTATTTAATCCTTCATGTTCCATTGGAATCATCCTATAAGCTATTTGATTGGGTAGAGTTGATCCTAAAATCAAATCAATGTGATGATATACACATCCCTTTAGTGGTAAACCATTTGGTAACTCATCAGGTATAACATATGCATATTCTTTCAACACTTATCTCTTGGTATAACCATTTGGTAACTCATCTCTTGGTACTTATGTTGGTATTGATATCATTTTTGTTTTTTTCATTATTTTAACTAATGCGTAATACTAACTTGGTACCTTCATATCTTAGATAAATTCTTTAGTTGAGGGCATGTTTTTTATCTTCTCTTCCTCTTTAAGAGGTAACAAAAATACCTTTGTACCACCTTCCCAAAAAAAATTCATGTTCTTTGCCCCATCGTGAATTACTTTCCATTCAAATTGCCATGGTCTTCCCAATAATACATGACATACATCCATCAAAATAATATCATATCATATTTCATCATTGTAACTCTTTTTTATAGAAAACTTGATTAAGCACCTTTTATCTACTGTAACTTTATTTCCTTTCTTAAGCCTTAAAATTTGATAAAGATTAAGATGCTTTTGACATTATAGATTTAATTTTTTAATCATTTATTTATAGACTATATTTTTACAGCTACCACCATCTATAATTACTTTTCATACCTTTCCACCTGAAGTACATCTTGTTTAAAAAATATTTTATCATAGTCATGCATCACCACCTTCTTTATTCTATACTTGTTCATTCCTTGGAGTCATCATGGTTATTTTCATCATGATATTCTCTCCAACATATGTTGGTTCAACTCCAGTATTCTACTCTTCTATCTCAGTCTCAACCTAATTCACTCTTGGCTGATCTTCTTACTTCCTTTATTGATCTTAATAATGTGGACACTCAAATCCTTTTTGACCTTCTTCTCCACATCTATAATAAACATTATATATACGTTGATTTAGAAATCATCCTCTAGCACCACCATAACCTTGTCCTCTCTGAAATCCTCTACCTTTTCATTGGTATTAAAACCCTTACCTATTATCATTTTTCCTTTCTACATCATGTGATGATTCACCTTTATTGGTATTAAAGCTACCTTTGGTAGTATTAAACCCACCTCATGCCCTTATTGAATGGGATCTAGCTCTTTTTAGACTAGTAGATGTCCTAAAATTCTATCTATTTTATTTTTTTGACTTCAAAGATAATTGATAAGCCTCCTCTATATTAAGTATTATATGCATTCTTAATTTATCTTGAATATAAAATTTCAAACCATTTACATACCTTGCAGTCATCTTCTCTTTTGTTTCATCATGCTCCACTCGTATGAAAATCTTATAAAATTCATCTATATACTCTTGTATATTGTAATCTTTTTATCTTAAATTCCAAAATCTTCTCTATAGGGTTTGTGCATAATCTATTGGAAGAAATTTTTCCCTCAGTTTCTCCAGCTTTTTCTATGAATTAATCTTCTCTTTACCTTTTCTCTATCTCTCTTTTTGTTAGTGATCTCATCAAATCATTGCATGATCTTTCAATTTTATGCATGCAAACATTACCTTCTTGTCTTCTCTCATAGTCTTCCACTCGAAGAACTTCTCCACGCTATTCATCCAATCTATCAACTCCTCTAATGTTAATCTACCTCCATAATCTGTAACATCAATCTTGATTATTTCATTTTTTTTTCTAAATCTTGGACCATCCTCTCTTCCATTGATGGTGGCTACTCTTTCTATTCTTCTTCTTGTTGATTTTTTTTTATCACAATATGTGTCTTCCTCATCAACACCTTGTCTTCTCTACTAATTGGTGACAATCTTTGTTAATTGTTAAACTTACCTTTGTAATTATTGTATAGTTTGGTTCATCTATACAACACCTCCTCATCCTCTCACCATTCTTTACTTCTCTAGGATTCAAACTTGCTCTGAAACCATATAATGAACTCAAAAACTAATAAGACAAATAAAATTATCAATAGACCAAGATTATGAACAATAAATTATACTAATTTATATTGAATAACATAAAATAATTACAAACTTAAACCATGCTTAAATAATCCTCAACTCATAAATTAGAGTTATACATGCAAAATTTGAAAAAAACTAAAATCTTAAGAAGTTTTCTATCTTTAAAAACTCTCAAAATATCCTAAAAAATCCCTTGAAATATCTTAAACACTATAATTAGACTATGGGATGAAATTCAATTGAAGTTGATATTGGGTTCTAAAAATATACAATTTTTAAAAATATAAAAAACTTAAAAAAATAATTAAATCACAATTTTAGACTCTCAGATAATCATGTATGGCCTCCAAAAAATATTGAAAACACTATTAAACAATTGTAACTACTTAGAATAGCAATAAAATTTTCAATATGATCGTTTTGGTGCGTGGAAGGACTCAAACAAAGTTACAGGTCAAAATTTATGGCCTTCGAAAGGTTGACCTATTTTTTCTTCATCATTTACACTATTTTAATATTACATTTTCAGATTCAATCACAATATTTCATTTTTAAACTTAGTTGTAATATTTTGTGTTTAAATTCAATTTCAACAACCCTATTTAAGTATTGTTTTTTTGAATGTATAGAGGGGTTTATGTTTTAGAAGAGTACAAAAACATTTATGTTCTATAAAATTACTCACATTAGTATCGTAAAAGTTCATTGAAAGGATAAATCAAAGGGCATTTATTTCTTTAAAAAACTAGTTTCTCAAGAGGAAAGTTTGAGAACTTATATTTCCATATGAATTATTGAAAAACTAAAAAAAAAAGTGGCCCATAGAGCAACTACATCATTGTGATTTTTTTTAGAAATGATTATTTTGACATGTATTTTTTAAAATTTTGCACACAAATAATTTTGAAAGCATATATATATATATATATATATATATATATATATATATATATATATATATATATATACTCACTCCATACAAAATTTACATCATTGTTATTTTCTCACCAAAATGATCATTTTAACTTATATTTCTTGGAAATAATATTTCAAAAAAAAAAATTACAATATAATTTTTCCTCTACATACTATAACCTCCTTATACATTCTTTCTATTCTTACCCCTTCCCAATATTACTAATTAGATAATCATCTATTATGTTGCTATGCATTCGCCTACAGAATGAGCTCTATATTTCGTAATTAATCGATAGTCAACATTTAGAGTTCAATGTTGAATATGATTGCATTTCCTTATGTTTTAGGTATGGTAGAGGGTAGTTGGCTCACGTCGTGCAACCATAAGGATCGTCATCAGGGATGCGTTGGCTCGCTGGTCCGTGGGTGACAGATACAATAAGTTGAGGTGGTAACTCTATTTTGCTGATATTTATTATTTTGCGTTAGTCAGCATTAATATATTTTTTTGCTGTTTTTTTTTTTTTTTTTTTTTTAAGTATATAAGCATATGGTTTTTTATGAGTACATTAACATATGGTTTTTTATGAGTATGTAAGCATATAGAGTTTATTTCAATATTTGAACACACTTACCAGATCTTGATGACATAAGCACCTAAGAAGTTAGGAAACCAAGGATCAGGCACGGGAAATGCTACTGGTAGTTTTGTTAGCCCTAGAAAAGAGCACAGAGCACGGTACTATTATTTAAGGCATTGAGAAACGGATCAACATGGAACTCATAGCTGACGGATGCAAAATTTGGACCTATATCGGGAATAATAGCAATGTTGGTTGCATATCCTTATAGTATTCCAAATATTTCATATTTGCAAGATCAGTAGTACACACGCCTAATCATTGCATTTGATTGCCAATAAATCCCTACATTTTCAATTTCCCATACTATTTATTGCTTAGCATAATCTGGGTTTCACGTGCTGCATGTCAACTGATATGCTAGGTTAAATTTCCTTTGGATTTAAAGTGATGAAATATACTTCACACTTTCAATCGACACGCAAATATATTTTTCGCATTAGTGAGCAGTCGTTTTAGGTCGAAATAATAGACTTTCACCCATATTGCATCCCGGGGAAGCGCTGGTATGTAGGGGTTTTAAAAGCATTGGATATATCACTAATTTGGCTCGGTAAAATTGTGTCGATTGTTAAATTTCATCATTGATGTGGAAGCAGATTTTATTTTCCTATAAAATGGATTTATTGGAAATAAAGGTCTGTAATTGTTTGCACTACCATAGAAGGATTCAAGTTGTAGAGTTTTTATGTTAGGGATCTGCAAGTTGATGTAGGATTATATAGATTTTCATATCTTAATCTTAAGCTCTTATTTTGGTAAAGATTGGGAGTGAAAAAATAAATAAAAAATTGTGAACTACTTATTTTGGTCCTAATGTTTCCATGTGTAACACCCAACAGACATGTTTAAAGAGTGAAAGTTTGTTTCTACACGCGTAAAAGTATGGAAATAGGGAGTTTCATTCATGCACTATAGGAGAACACTAACAATTTTTGACATATAGCTTAAATATGACGGAGAGGAAGAAACGAATACATGGTGGTGGTAGAAGCTAATGATGATCTAGGTTTATATTGAAATTGATTCATCATATTTTGGTTTTAGCTTCATAATTAGTTTTCTTATTAGATTAGAAATCTATTTTTGATTTTTTTTTTAAATAAAAAATGTTTAAATTAGATTAAATATACTTTTAATAGTTAATGTGAATATCAATTTTAGAAATAAGAATTTTTTTAAAATATTTGAGAAAAAAAAACATATTAAAATTTAATATTTAATTAATTAAATAATTAACTATATTTTAATTTAAAAAAAAATCCAAAAACTAATGATATAACATCTCAATTAATTTTGAAATAAAAATAATAATAATAAAACTTTCTCATACTAAAATTAATAATTTTTTATTCTAATAATATAAACACTTCACTAATAATATTATAATTAAATAAAGTAATAGAAAAAACTATTTAAAGGTACATTATTTCCTTGTGCTTAATTCAAATGGATGTTATTTGTTGATCCATTTTTCATTAAAAAAACCTTAAGATTCATTTTATATAATAAGGTTCAAGCTTCACAAAGCTTCATTCATATTTTCAACATTTTACGCATCCACGGGAATGAAGTGGAGGGCAAGCTTTATCATGCTTCCTCCCGCTTCATTCTAGGATAGTCTCCTTTTTAATAGAAGTTTATGTGTTAATTTATTTATTAATTATTTTTGTGAAAATTTTAATTTTTATTATATTTTATTTTAGATTTGTATTTACTTTCAATTTTCTTTTTAATACTTGGTTTCTCTATAAAAAGTATATATGTATATTTTTCAAAATTTCATTAAAATATAAGATGCATAACTAAAATATATTTTTATTTTTTCAATGTACACAACATATATTTTTATTTCTTTGTGGAATGTAGATTGCACACATAATATACTTTTATTTCTCTTGTGGTATGTAATTACAGAGCTTGATCTAACATCAAAAGATTTATTTTATTTTTCTTACCTATGTGTTTAAGTATATATGTATTACATATACCTACATACTTATATTCATATATATATGGTATTCAAAAATATGGATAAGTGCTAAGGTATTAGATGTAATGCCAAAATGGGTGAATTTCACTGGTCTCCAAGGCTTGAGGCACCATGGGCCATCACTCAAACACTTTGAATAATATTCATTGAAAAAAAATGTTAACCAAAATTATAAAGAAACATTTGTAGATAATTATCTCTCTTTCTCTCTCATGTGTATGTGTGTGTGTGTATGTATGTATATGTATGTGTATATGTATATATATGTATATGTGTGTGTGTGTGTGTGTGTGTGTGTGTGTGTGTGTGTGTGTGTGTGTGTGTGTGTGTGTGTGTATGTATATGTATATGTATATGTATATGTATATGTATATGTGTGTTTGTGCACGCATGCATGTGTATGTGTGTGTTTACATATGTATGTATTTATATATGTATTTATATATATATATATATATATATATATATATATATATATATATATATATATATATACACACACACACACACACACACACACATAACATATCCATGTGTGTGTGTGTGTATGATAGATATGTGTATGTGTGTGTATACATGTACACATATATGAGAGAGAGTAAGAGAGAGAGAGAGAAAAAAATTTGTAAATATTTTTTTGTAATCTTTGTTAGCAATTCTTAATTATTAGTTTTAATATGAATTCTTAGAAATGTCTAAGCAATGGCCCATGTTGCCTTGTGCCATGGAGACTAGTGTTCTCTATCCATTGTGTCATTCTGACATCGCACTTAGTGCCTTAACATTTTTCCTTATTTTTGTGTGCCTTGCATCATAAGTGGAGTTGATGCTACCACCTTCACACTTATTTATATATATATATATATATATATATATATATATAACCATTTTTTTAAAAAAAATCTTTTACTTTTTATAATATATTTTTGATTTTTAAGTTTTGATAAACTTCTCTTTTGTATGTAGTATTTTATTATATATATATATTTTTTATTTTTAATAAATAAATCAAGAAGTACATTAGGATATTGATTATTATCAAAGGCTATCCTCCTTATTTTATCTAGAAGCTCGCTGTAAATTAATACTCTTTGGAGAACTAAAACCTCATTTTCTATATACAAATATACACAAGTAATGGAAAACATAGAAGAAATAAAATATAATTTTCATTCTCAAAGATTAAATCATTATTTAATAACACTCTACTAAAAATTTGAAGGGAGAAAACTTTATTTATATTAAAATGTATACTTATTCTGCTATTTAATTGTAATGGGTTTCTACTAGTTTCCCTTTTCTGACCTTCGAATAAAACAACATAATATTTTATATCTTATACCTGAATTCGTCTATGTATTGATTGTGCATGTATAAATTTTATCTCTCTTAAAATTTTCCTTTATTCCCTATAAAATCATTAATATTTTTTATTTAAATAGATGGACGTTAACTACTAGCTTTCTTATTTATTTTTATAAAATACTTTTTATATTGTAATCTTTTATATCATCATATATATTTTCGGCAGTCAAATAAATCATACAACTGATTTTATTCTTATAGAATTACCCTATTAATTGAAATATATTTTTCTATATATTTAATTCATTGTTGTTGTGAAATTTTATATTTCATAATAACACTTTTAATTGTGCTTCTACATAAATTCGAGGTGTTTTAAAGATAGTGATAATGAACTTTTTAAATATAAAAAGTTTGAATCGATTGTTCAATGGATAGGGCTTTATTCATTTTTAAAAAACTACTCCAATAATTGTCTATGACATTCTCGAAAAATACTACTTCACATTTATTAATGGAAAATAAAATATTCTGATCAAGTCTTAAAAAAAATGGTTTTAGTAACCTAAAAGGATGTTTATCCTAAACATTTATACAACATATTGATACCTTCAAAATCAATACCCATAAAGACTTTTCACCTTTCATGCCAAAAATGCAAAAAAATGTGAATTTTTTTTGCCTTTGTTCAAAGTTAAACAAAGCTAATATTAATAGGGAATGACCTTAATAGAACACTATCTTGTTTTTCCACTATTCAACAATTTATCACTATTCTAGTCTATGACACCCCGGTAAATGACAAAGTTGAAGCATGAGTGAAATTATAGTTTATCTTTGCAAAGTAAATGATAAATCTCAAGTCTTCGATCGTGTCTCCTTCTACGATGATGAATTAATCAATAAAAACTTCAATATTTTAGCAAACATAAAAAAGTACATGGAAAGGCCTTCGCTCTCATTCTCTAAGTATCCATTTTTAAATAATACATCAAGCAATATTAAAAATAATCATTAAGATTCCAATATCCAAATGATCTATGAGTTTCAATACGTCATATTTCGTTGTATCTTTATGGACGGAACCATCCCTTATTTTGTGTTTCGAGTAAGGGAGGAAATTATAATTTCAGAAACATGCCGAGGATCTTTTGAAGCCATTAAAGCTTTATTTTATTTCAGAAGTGGGGATAGATTATAATGGTGTTCAAAAGAAATTCTTCAGCTACTTTTATAAGATATTTTTAGTCTAAGTATACATGTTTTATTTCAATGAGTAAACTCAGTTATTTTGTTTCAATTTTTCACCCTGGGATGCATAAGTGGAATTTGAATTGGTTGGTATTCTTCTTGGATTAGATATATTTAATGTTCGTATTTTGGAGTTGCATTTCCATAGAGTTGTCAAGAAAATGTTGCTTAGAGAAGTACCAACAAATGAGGATCTTTTTGAGGTCAACCAAGGTATTAAAATGGTTTAGAGTAGCTCATGTAAATTGATAGTGATGTTGAAGACACTTTTTGTATGAGCTTTTAGGTGTTAGTATAAGATATTTTTTGGAAAGTTGTAAACATTAAGCTTAAGGAGAATGAAAGTGTGATTTTGGTTACTAAGGAGAATTATGAAGAATATGTTGATCTCTGTATGAATTACTATCTTGAGAAATTAAATATGAACATCATTTGAAGCATTTTGAAGTCAAATTGAAAGTTGTTAATATAGATTTTAATTTTACTAAATAGTTTTTCTCACATATGTTATATAATTTTATTATGTGTTGCTAGTTTATTAAAGAAAATAATCCCACATGTATGAGGATGTTGGGTCATATTTATATTCATCCCATTCATGTTCTTTATGCCCTCCTTCACAGACATAGTTGGCAATGAATTCAGTGTCCTTTATGTGTTTTGTTGATTATTCTTGATGTAGGACCTCACTGAATAGCATGTTCGACACTCCAAAAGCTTCTTTTTACACTTGAGATGGGAAAGACAGATCCTCATTGAGATTTCAATCCTTATTACCCTTTGGAGGACTAGCTAACTCATTAAAATGACCATTTTCACCTCTCTTCGTATGCTCGACACCATCCTTTTTTAGAGTTTCCATAAACAACAACAATTAATACCATACAAATCTCTTGATCTAAATTCCACGTGCATGGATAACCATGTGGGGGAGATGTGGGTTGGTACGGGACACAAGTCAAGAAACATGAAATAGAAAGAAAGGGAAAGTACAATAAACACTAACAACAAGCAAAAAAATTAAGTTAATAAAAAGAACATACAAGCGAATACCATTTGACCACCATAAGAAACATAAAAATATAGTCATGAAAACAAAGGAATTAAAGGTAACCAAGGTAATCAGTCAAGAGAAAGCTAGAAACACCATCAATGGAGGATGACTCTTCGTCTTCCCATTTCAAAGCTGTGTGCTTCTCTCTTTCCCCCTCTTTCTTATTTCTTTTGATAAAATACTCCTTTTATTATACTCTTTTATTTCATCATATGCAATTTTTTCCATTCAAATAAATCATATGCGTGACTCTATTTTTATAGAAGCATATTTTTCTATATATTTAATTCAATGTTCTCATAGAATTTTATATTTCATGATAACACTTTTAATTGTGCTTTTACATGGGATTGGAGGTGTTTCAAAACATAGGAATAATGATGTTTTTAAGTGTACAAAGTTTGACTCATTTGTCTAATGGATAAGGCTTTGTTAATTTTTAAAAATCTACTCCAATGACTATCAATGATGGTCACTTAGAGAATACTCCTTCACATTTATTAATCAAAAATAAAATATTCTAATCAAGTCTACATAAAGTGGTTACAATAACCTAATAAAATATTTATTCGAAACATTTATACAACATATTAATACCTTCAAAATCAATACCCATAAGGATTTGTCACTTTTCATATCAAAAATGCAACAAAATGTGATTTTTTTCCTCATTCAAAGTTGAACAAAGGTAATATAATTAGGGAGTCACCTAAATAGGACACTGTCTTGTTTTACCATTCAGTAATTTATCACTATTCTAGTCTATGAGATGCCTAACAATGACAAAGTTGAAGCATGAGTGAAAATTATAGAGTTTATTTGCAAAGTAAATGATAAATCTCAAGTTTTTGATCGTGTCTCCTTCTACGATGATGAATTAAGCAACAAAAACTTAAATATTTTAGCAGACTTAAAAAAATACATGGAAAGGCCTTTGCTCTCATTCTGTAAGTATCCATTTTTAAACAATACATCAAGCAACATTAAAAATAATCATTAACATTCCAATATCCAAATGATTTATGGGTTTCAATATGTCATATTTCATTGTATCTTTATGGAGGGAACCATCCCTTATTTTTTGTTCTGAGTAAGGGAGGAAATTATAATTTCAAAAACTATATTATAAATATGAAATCATGCCAAGAATCTTTTGAAGCCATTAAAGCTTTATTTTATTGGATACATGGGGATAGATTATGGTGGTGTTCAAAAGAAATTCTTCAGTTACTTTTATGAGATAATTTCAATCTAAAGTATACATGTTTTATTGCAATGAGTAAACTTAGTTATTTTGTTTCAATTTTTCACCCTAGGATGCATAAGTGGAATTTGAATAGGTTGGTATTCTTCTTGGATTAGATATATTTTATGTTCATATTTTGGAGTTCCATTTCCATAGAGTTGTCAAGAAAATGTTATTTAGAGAAGTACCAACAAATGAGGATCTTGTTGAGGTCAACCAAGGTATTAAAATGGTTTACAGTAGCTCATGTAAATTGATGGTGATGTTGAAGGCATTTTTTAATGAGTTTTTAGGTATTAGTATAGGATATTTTTTGGAAAGTTGTAAACATTAAGCTCAAGGAGAATGAAAGTGTGATTATGGTTACTAGGGAGAATTATGAGGAATATGTTGATCTGTGTATGAATCACTATCTTGAGAAATTAAATATGAACATCATTTGAAGCATTTTGAAGTCAAATTAAAAGTTGTTAATATAGATTTTAATTTTAATAAATAGTTTTCTTCACATATATTATTTAATTTTATTATGTGTTGTTAGTTTATTAGAGAAAATAATCCCACCTGTATGAGGATGTTGGGTCATATCTATATTCATCCCACTCCTGCTCTTTATGCCCTCCTTCACAGACATAGTTGGCAATTAATTCAGTGTCCTTTATATGTTTTGATGATTATTATTTATGTTGGACCTCACTGAATAGCATGTTCAACACTCCAAAATCTTCTTTTCAGACTTGAGATGGGAAAGACAGATCCTCTTTGAGATTGCAATCCTTATTACCCTTTGGAGGACTAGCTAACTCATTAAAACCACCATTTTCACCTCTCTTTGCATGCCCAACACCATATTTTTTTAGAGTTTCTATAAACAACAACAACAATCAATACCATACAAATCTCTTGAACCAAATGCCACGGGCATGGATAAACATGTGGGGGAGATGTGGGCTGGTATGGGACACAAGTCAAGAAATATGAAATAGAAATAAAGGGAAAGAACAATGAACACTAACAACAAGCAAAAAAATTAAATTACAAAACAAGAACGTACAAGCTAATACCTTTTGACCACCATAAGACCCATAAAAATATAGTCATGAAAACAAAGGAATTAAAGGTAACCAAGGTAATCAGTCAAGAGAAAGCTAGAAACACCATCAATGGAGCATGACTCTTCATCTCCCCATTTCAACGCTGTAAGCTTCTCTCTTTTCCCCTCTTTCTTATTTCTTTTGATAAAATACTCTTTTTATTATACTCTTTTATTTCATTATATGAATTTTTTTTCACTCAAATAAATCATACACGTGACTCTATTTTTATAGAATTATCTTATTAATTGAAGCATATTTTTCTATATATTTAATTCAATGTTCTCATAAAATTTTATATTTCGTGATAACACTTTTAATTGTGCTTTTACATGGGATTGGAGGTGTTTCAAAGATAGGAATAATGATGTTTTTAAGTGTACAGAGTTTGAGTCATTTGTCCAATGGATAAGGCTTTGTTAATTTTTAAAAATCTACTCCAATGACTATCAATGATGGGCGCTCAAAAAATACTACTTCACATTTATTAATCAAAAATAAAATATTCCAATCAAGTCTACAAAAAGTGGTTATAATAACCTAATAAAATATTTATCCGAAACATTTATACAAAATATTAATACCTTCAAAATCAATACCCATAAGAATTTGTCACTTTTCATATCAAAAATGCAACAAAATGTGATTGTTTGCCTCGTTCAAAGTTGAACAAAGTCAATATCACTAGGGAATCACCTGAATAGGACACTGTCTTGTTTTACCATTCAACAATTTATCACTATTCTAGTCTATGAGACCCCTGACAATGACAAAGTTGAAGCATAAGTGAAAATTATAGAGCTTCTTTGCAAAGTAAATGATAAATCTCAAGTTTTGGATCATATCTCCTTCGACGATGATGAATAAAGCAACCAAAGCTTCACTATTTTAGCAAACTTAAAAAATTAGATGGAAATGTCTTCGCTCTCATTCCGTAAGTATCCATTTTTTAACAATACATCAAGCAATATTGAAAATAATCATTACGATTCCAATATCCAAATGGCCTATGAGTTTCAATATGTCATATTTCGTTGTATCTTTATGGAGGGAACCATCCCTTATTTTGTGTTTTTAGTAAGGACGGCAAGTATAATTTCAGAATCTATATATAGATAAGAAACCCTGGCGTGAAACTTATGAAGCCATTAAAGGTTTGTTTTATTGCAGAAGTAGGGATAGATTAAGGTGGTGTTCAAAAGAAATTATTTCAGTTATTTTTATGAGATATTTTTAATCTAAAATATACATGTTTTATTACAATGAGTAGACACAATTATTTTGCTTCAATTTTTCGCGTTGGGATGCATAACTAGAATTTAAGTTGGTTAGAATTTTCCTTGGATTAGACATATTTAATGTTCGTATTTTGGAGTTGCATTTAATATAGAATTGTCTATAAAATGTTGCTTGGAAAGGTACCAACGAATGAGGATCTTGTCGAGGTCAACCGAGGTATTAAAAAAGGATCACAGTAGCTCATGTAATTTGATGGTGATGTTGAAGACACTTTTTATATGAGTTTTAAGGTGTTGGTATAAGATCTTTTTTGGTAAGTTGTAAACATTAAGTTCAAAAAGAATGAAAATTGTATTTTGGTTATACTAAAGAAAATCACAAGGAATATGTTGATCTGTGCATGAATTACTATCTTGAGAATTAAATATGAACATCATTTGAAGCATTTTGAAGCTAAATTGAAAGTTAGTATAATTTTTAATTTTATTTAATAGTTTTTCTTTATGTATATTAATTAAATCTCATATGTATAAGGATGTTGGGTCATACTTATAATTCACCTCTATATGTGGCTTTAATAAATCTATTGTAATTAATCTAATCTTATACAATTCTAAATACAAGCAAAGTTATCATTACAACAAAATTCTTATATGTCCGTTCTACTAGTGATCAACCAATTCTCTCTTGCTGTAGAGCATCCAGGTTCTAGTACCAAGCATCATGTTGTCTATTGAGATAATATTTAATTTTTATTTTATATTATGAATAGAATTTATGAAGGATTTTTCTCATCCAAGAGGCATCTAACCGCTTTTGCTTGTATTAGTTTTGTGGCCTGTATAAAATAGAAGAGTCTCCCATGTGCTTTACATTGGTTGTATAAGCTTGGGATCAGCTTTTTTGGTTTGTTTACATTGGTGGACACAACGAACTCTATTGGACCTTCCCTGAGTCTCTATTTATGCTCAAAAGATTATTGACAACTATTTACCCACACATTCTGAGAAATATCTAACACAAGGTCCTCCAAATTTGGCAAGACTCTGCCTGCATCGAAGCCCTTTGCATCGATCCTCTTTTCATGGATTTTTTCATAAGGATCTAGATTTCAATATTGCATATGATTTCGGTTTTCATTTTGATTCGGATCTGTTCAGCATCGATGATCCATCTCAGCACAGGCCTTGACTTGCATCCTGAGTGAACCAATAATTCAATCATTGCATTACTTGAACGCCGCTTTGACTCAAGCTTGACGCACCACACCTCACCCCGACTCAATCAACGGACCCTACAACACTGTAAACTTGGCGAGCACACTCTAATTCAACCTAATTTGCATCCATCTCAGCTACAGATCTAGCATTCTATCTTTGTGCATTTGTTCGCATTGAACCTGACAGAGAAGAATGAAGTTGTAGAATGGATATTTTTACCCTGAGCAACAAGAAATATAGTGCTTGGTATAAGCGACAATAGTAGAATTGACAGTTGTTATTTTGCATTCACTGTCTCGTGTCAGATGTGAAAAGCCTCTAATAGCTATGGCTTCCAAGCTACTCAACACGCTTAGTATTGGCTCTCAGCCCAACTATTTGGATATCAGCTACATCAGAATTGGCATAGAGCTAATCCACTATCTGGTTTTGCTCCATGACCTAAGCTCGAACAGCTAAAGCATCGAATGGCTAATGCATCCAACTACCTTGGTCTTTCCGATCAAAACGATCTCTATGCAGCTGCTACACGCTTCCACGAAGCCCATAAATTTTTGGTTTTGCCAAACCACCCATGGGTTGCTCAAAAGGTGAATCCAGCGTGGTTTCATAAAGTTGTTAAAGTGCGATGTATTTCTTATTTCAATATACTCCAACATTAATTACATTCAATTGTCATATTGGCAAAGACCTTTTGCTAGCCTTTACCAATTAATCGGGTTGCGTTATGAAGTGAGGCCCATTTTGGTTTCTTTATGACATAGTGGAGAGGGAGGGGATAGGGGGCCGGAGTAGGGTGCATTATGAAAAATTGTGGCGCTCTTTTTTAAATAGGTGGGGTTCATTGTAAAAGATTCAGTATTTTCTTGTTTTTTTTTAAAATAAAAATGATATCATTAGGGAGATGTTATAAGGAGAGAATATTATGTATTGTTTTGTAATTTTTTTAATATTTTCATTTTTTAAAGATAGATGGTGGGATTTAATTTAGCATGTTTCCAAACTCTTTTATAAATAGAATAAAATTTATTTTTCTCTTTTTTTTTTTTGGTTTTCGTGTTTATACTTTTTACAAATGTATTATCAGTAGGGATAGATGTCCCTTTTTAGTTTTCTGTATTATTATGAGTATTGTTCTATTTTGACATCACAAACATCGATTGATCATGGATGCATTCTCAACCAACCCTGAAGTCCAACACTCGATCCTGCACTCCTTAGTGTCTCCACTCTTATTTTTGAGTTGTGTGGTCATATTGAATCACAAATATCGATTTTAGAGATACACTATGAGGAAATATTCATCTCCATTCCTTCTTGTTGGAAGGGCAAATTATTCTTCATTGCATTTTTGCATGAAACATTTTTCACTCAACAAGATCTCTATCCATTTTTATATGGATAGGTCCCTGTATCCACTGACCCAATTTAGTGTAATGACTAGCTCAATCCATGTAAAAAGGTATATCACTACTTATTAATGAATGTTTTCATGGATCTACACCACCATGTGGGGCACATAGATTGTCCTAGCATTGTTTGGAGCACTCTTCATAATATTTTCAAAGACCATTCTACGGAGATCTATGGAGATTGTTATCTCTCATCCTCCTCCTATTATCTCTTCTGAGATCATAATCTCTCCTCTTAATAGCATTTCTTGTGATGATTTATTCCTATTGGACATTGCTCTTCACTTTGTCAAGCCACCATTATAAGATAAGTTTCTATTAGACCTAAAATGTCTCTTTGTATAAACCACTTCCATTCCTCTATAGAAGGTTTCTCTTATTGAGCCATCACATATTTATACATCAAAAGAGTATACTATATTAATTAAGAGTACACGTATTGAGATCACTGACAACTCATATGTTCCTATGGATTCTCATTCTACAAATTCACATGCTCCCTTTGTAGTTTATTTTTCAGTTTCAAGGGTTGTTGAGTTATGTTCTTTGCTTCACATGAACATTCTTTCAATTAATTTTCTATGCCAATCTTATTACATGTCTAAATCAATTGCATTACATTTAGTTCTTGTGTATGTTTTTTCCATACTTATGCCACACATTCAATTTGGACCACTTTCAGAAATCTTCATACTACTAACTTCATATTCCATCATGGAATTGATACATTTTCAAGGTAGTTATTGTGTTCTTCCTTCTACAAAGGGAAGAAATGTCATTCAGTGAAGATGGACCATTTGTAGTCTTCAAGTAAAGGACCTCAACTCTGACATCATTTTTTGTGGTCTTCCTGGTTCTTTCTTCGCTATGTACTTAGGTACCTAACTAGGCCTACTTGTCAAGTCCCAATTCTACTACCCACTTATGTAATGCTTAATAGAGGTATTGGTGTTGGTTTTTATTCCATTTAATATTTTTCCCCTAAAAATGTTATTTAAATTGCTTAAGTATTATTATGTCATTAGGGAAGATAATCCCATATGCATGAAGATGTTGGGTTATTCCTATCTTCTACCTCTACATATACCTTTAGTAAATCTATTGTAATCAATCTAATTTTACCTAATCCTAAATACAAGTACGGATATAAATGCAACATAATTTTTGTGTGCTCGCTCTACCATTGATTTACTATTGGCCAAAATTGTCAAAAGCAAATTTCTCAATCCCAATAAACAAAACAATATTCAATGACTTTTTAAACAATGAAAAAATGGATTTGAGACCCAGATTGAGTCATGGCATGAATAAAATACTTCAGAGAGACTTGGCTTTTTGAAACCTAACTAAATCCTTGAGACTCAAATCTTTATCAAGTAGCATATAATTAAGCTCGGTCTTTAGGAGAACGAGTTTTTATTACTCATTTTGCAATGATTAATCATGGCATAGGATTGAACAATTTTGTTTAACATATAACAGACTATTTAAAGTTTAAATGGAGGATTTCAAGCAATTATCAAATTTAGTTAACCGGCTTTCTGAAAACCTATTTCCAAAGCCGGGTTTTCAAAGTGTATTTTACAATTCGAAATTGTCGTCTAAAGTCTGGACATGCCAAACAGATTTCGATGGCACAGTTTACAAGTTTTAAATTACTTACCATTGCTTGGGTTTCCACATCTCGTTTTGCAGAGTTCAACGGATTTCATAAACCCGACTTACTGTTAAACCGCTAGGCAGGCAGCCGAATGTGAGTATGACTTAAATTGCGCAGCTGAACTCAAATATTGGACATTGATGTCTCTTGAGCGAAAATTAGAAGAATCTGAAACCTTGCTTTCTGAACATAGGAAGGGTTGTAAATCAATGCTTCGAGAGGAGGTTACATATGTAACATTTCTGAGATTGTAAGTGGAATGGTATTTCAATTTCGAACCTGCAACAAACGAAGAGGGGGAAGCTTGTTTTCCTTGAAAAGTCGCTTCACAATAGGGTTTTGGGTCAGGATATTGTAGTTGAGTCTGTAGCTGATGCAATTAGACGATCCAAAGAATGAATTTTTTACCCTAATTTGTCCATTGCGATTTTCATGTTTGGAGTGGCGAAGACTGAATCGGCTAAAGCTCTTGCAGGCTATATTTGCAATACTAAAAATGCACTTGTGAAGATCGATATTAGTGAATATATGGAAAATCACGTTGTCTCTCGTCTAATTTGAGCTCCTCCTAGGTATGCTGGCTAAGAAGAGGGTGGATAAATAACATAGGTTGTTCTTAGGAGACCTTAGTTTTACTATTTGATGAAATTGAAAAAGATCACTGTGAGTTATTCAACATCCTTCTCCAGTAGTTATAAGATGGGAGGATAATTGATTTCCAAGGACGCACTGTTAGCTTCACAAACTTCATTGTTATCATGACATAAAATATTGGGTAACAATATATTTTTGTAGACACGTCAAAGTAGTCAAGATTCTAAAGGGGAAGTTTACGAATTAATTAAAAAATGATAAATGGAAGTTACATGGCAGACATTATGTCCACAATTCATGAATCGTATTGATGAGTATATTGTTTTCCAGCCTCTAGACTCTCATTTTGAAAATAAATAACATTATTCGAATACAGCTTAACCGTGTACAGTCTTAACTAAAAGAAGATTAAACTCATATTCACTTACAATGTTGTTCTTGTGGTTGGTATGATAAGCTTTGACCCTAACTTTGCTACAAGGTCAGTAAAGAGGGTGATACAACAAATATACAATAATGAGCGATTTAAGCTTACAATGACACAAGCCAAGATGTTACATGTTTACTGTGAAGAAAATGCTAAATTTCAAAGACATATAGTTTTAAATTTCTTAGGGAAAACCACAATAGGTTGAACGCTACAGGATGACCAAATTCTGGGAGTCGAAGCCAAACACAAAATGACTATAAACATAAGTCATAGCAACTTTTTGAATTAATTGGTTTTATTTAATGTTTTAAAGATTAATTCATTGAAAATTAATTGAATGTTATAAATTGCAATTTGTAAGGTCGTCAAAAAGTGGCAAACCAAGTTGATTTAGCTAAAGTCAGGTTTAAGATAAGCGAATAAAGTAGTTATGTAACTACCAAAGGATAAAATATCTGTAAAAAGGATTATTTCTATTGTAATGAGGTTCAAAAAAATTTCGTCTTCGATTATGGGAAAGTATTGCTATGTTTTTGTACATATATTTTCTTTTTAAGGAATATTTTAAATACAATATAAATAATATTGTATGTTGAATTGATTTTTTTATGGGTTTTAATTTATTTTTTGTTTTTGAAATCTACATTACAATTTATGAATAAACGAATTCTTTAAAATTTATATTTCTTAGATAGTGTAAACTTTTGGTTCTATAAACTTTGTTTTATAGATTGTAGAGAATAAACTTTGTGCTACATACATTTAATCCACTATGAATGAAGACATTTAGTTTTTATATAATCATTCATATCATTTTTTATGTATTGCCATTTAAAATGTTGATAGGAAGATTAAAAAATTAGAATGTTTGACTCTAAATGAAACCTTGTATGTAGGGAGGAAATCAAATTGTATTCATTTCCAACGAGAAATACCTAGGAGTTTTGTAAAAAAAATAGTGTCATAAAGCTCCTTTGGTGATGAAATTGATTCATCTATTTGAAATCTATCTTTCTTATCTTTTTAAAAATACAAATTTTCATTATTAAACTATCCAACCCATTTTTTGAAATATGGGTTATCTAAATGGTTTTTTGTGCTCAATCCTTTGTAGGTTTCCCATTATCCTCTATATTTCTTTCCATTACTTCTCCATTTTTAATAATCTTATTTTCTCCTTTTTTTTATTATCCTTTTGTACTTTCTTGTTGAAATTACTAAAAACCCCAAAACCCGAATTATATGAAAGAACTAG
>JARHVA010003961.1:115000-120000 GCA_037957365.1 Torreya grandis
AAAAAGTGATCCCATATGAAAAAGATGTGTAACCTATATCTAGCACAAAAAATAAACATGATTTATAGTTTATAAATAAGTGATTTTTTATTTTTTTAAGTTAGTAATGTAAGGTAAGAAAAAAATAAGAAAATATCACTTTTAAAAATTTCAAGAAAATATACACTTTTTAAAAAAAATGAAAATATGAGTTACCATTTTTATGGCTTATGGAAGGACAAAGAATGAACTAGTCAATAAAACATGAAAAAAAATTATAAACTCATAAAACATGATTGAATGTCATGAATTATTATCTTCACTATATTATTTTAAAACTAATGATTCCAATTTTTTTTTTAAACATAAATTTATATTCTTCATGAATCAAAAGATATGAACTCTATACAATATAATCTCCAATTTGAATAAATTTATAGATTTAGTATTGTTTAAATGTTTGTCATTCTATTGGTCCTTTTTATACAAGTGTCATATTATATAATGAATTAAATTAGATTCATTCTTTGTTATATTTTTTATTTTTGCTGGATTTTATACTTGGGAATTTACTTTGATTAATTTTGTGTTTGAGAATTTATGCCATTGGTAAGCTAATATTCTAACCCCTTTGCTTGTTTGAATTTTATTTTATAGTGTGTCCCTTATATTAAAACAAATTTATATAAAATGACTTTTACATAATATAAAAGGTGAAATGTTAAAATTGGTGTCATAATTAGGTATCTTTTTTATAAAAATTTCTTTTGTAGGTTAATCAACTCTTTGGAGTCACTAGTTTGAATTTTTTTATCCTTTCTCTCTAAAATAATTAGAATGAATAAAATATTGTATGTATATATTTTAATTCAAATTAATTCCAATTATTTCTCCTCAAATGACAAGACACCTATTTTTTTCTATATCCATTTACACTGCACCTCATTCATGCAATATTTATTAAAAAATTAAAGGGAGTGAGAAGGGATTTAAAGAGTAAGTGTAATTGAGATTATGTTTCTTAAAATGGTTTATATTAAATTTTATTTGTATTTTATAATTTTTGATCTTAATTTTAATTTCCTTTTAACTCTGATAAGAGATTTTTTTTCATCTTGGTTAAAGGGAATTAAAAAGTGGTGATATGCAAGGCCTACATCGAATTTTGGAGCCATTATTTATTCAAGAAACAATGTTTTTTGAGCCCATCACAGTCATACATCTAGTTTGAGGCCATGTATCACCATTCAACATTAAATTCATGGAGAATGGTATTAAAATTTAAAAAATGATAAAACTATTACTTATGAGAAGATGTTCTAGATCATTTTAGAAATATCTTATAAGACTCCTCGTAATGACCCCTCTTATTTTTCTAACCCTATGAATTCCTTGTAACTTTCATGATAAATTTTATAAGTATACACTACACAAAAAATGAGTCTTAGAAATACCCACAAATATTAAAAATTAAAAATAAAACAAAGAAATTTGTGATATTAATGAAGATTTGGATTTGTAAAGGTTTCATTAGAAAAAAAAATTGGAAAGTACCACTTATTTACATTCTAAAAATCCTAGAAAACTTAATTTTCATGCACAAATGCCATGAGAGAGATATCATAGTGGCATTATATTGTATTTAAACTCTTAGTAAATGTTTTATTTTATTTATAAAAAAAGTATAACACATTTACCTCAACAATAATGTGTTTATTTATTTATAAATATTTGAAATCTTACTTGATAAAACATGAACTCAATGATATTATCAACATGATCTTAACTATGAAACCATGTCAAGGAAAATGAATAATGAATAAGTCTCCATGCAAGTATACCTTCCACATATATGTACTTAGAATTAGATATTTCACTAAAAAACAGAAGTGTATGTCCAAAAAAATGGAAATATAATGAATAAGTGTGTAAAATAATTTTTTTTACAATAATAACAAATTCCAATGATTTTTCATTGGTTATCCTAAATAGCTAAATATCTACTAACTTGATTGATTGATCTTCCATAAAGCACATAAAAGTTTATTACATGGGAAGAGAAATAAGTGAGAGGGAAATGATTATTGATGGAATATAAAGTTTAAAAAATTCATAGGTACACCTAACCCTTTTCAAAAACATAAATATAATTACCAAAATAACTATACATTTAAAATTATTGTCCACATAACACATTTTATATTGATAAAATACATAAATGAGGTAGAGATCAGATCAACTATGAATATGACACACACTAACACCATCCTTGACTATCACCTTAGGTTATATCCTATAATAGAAAAAATCTTATGCTCATAAAGATAACTCCCAACAATAAGGCCTTAAGAAGTACCCATGTAAAGTGACAAATCAAATGAGTAATGAATCAACTGTAGTAGATGAATATTTAATCTAATGAAGCCTCAAATTAAATTAATTAAAGTATATAGATTGGATCAAATACTAAAAGTTATAATAACTATGGATTTAATAAAATATTTTGTCACAATATAAAGAGTAGCTCTAGTTTTCATAAGATAATGTACACCATATTCAATAAACAACCATATAAGAATACCCTTCAATATGAAAATTATATTGCATAATACCACTCCCTCCCCTTAAAATGTGTCAATGAGGTATGTGTGATTTTGAGCACACTAAAAATAAATAAGCGAGAGTGTCAAATATGCCACATGAAGGACCTAACAATTAATATGAGAAAAGGGTGTATGATAAAACATATAATTGTAAAAGGTAGATAAGGCTAAAAAAAGAAAACCCCCTGCATGGAATTTTATGAATCAATGTGAGTACAATATACATCTGGAAACCACATTTAAAAGTTTTATGAATCATTAAAAAGTGATCCACTATGAAAATTATGTGTCACATATATTTATTGTGTAATGAAATTATGATTTATAGTTTAGAAATAAATATTTTTCATAGAAAGGTAGTAACGTAAGATAAGCTAAAAATAAAAAAATGACGCTTCTATAAATAGAAACCAAAGACAAATTATATGCAAATGAAAATACAATTGATATATAAATCATTCCTAGCTCAAAGAAGATAAATCCTTCTTACACTTCTAATTTTAGATACATTAGATATTCAGTGTCATGACCAAGATGGATCTTCTATACCTATCCAAGGGATCTCTTACCATTATAATATCACTAGGTAGGGTTCTTAAGCCTCAAGTCAAGAAAAACTATGTAATAACCATAAATAAGTCCTATGTTTTCATATTTACTAATGTAAAAATGATTAAAACAAATTAAAAGTCTAATCTAGTGCTCACCAAAGTTGATGGTACAAAGTGGGGGTAATAAACATTAAAATTAAATATGCATAAAAGACACATACTCACATCAATGTATACATAATCATAATATATGTGAGAGAATTATAAATGCAAACCTATCTACCTTAGTCATTTTTAAATGTTTAGTTAATAGGATCAACCCAATTAACTGTATATTATTATTGACAAAATCAAATTAGGTCTTTGTCTAGGTCAGACATGGGCTGACCTAGATCCTAAATGAGTTTTATCAATTAGATTACAAGGTTGATGGGACCAACAATGTATCGTAAACCATTAAGAAGTGGTTTCGTCTAGGGAAGGGATAATAAAGGTAGAAAATGATGAGAGTAGGGTTTAAAAGAAGAGGCAAAGATTAGGGTAATGTTTTTAGGATATGGTTGTATAGATAGAAATTGGTGGTAAATGGATAGCTATCCTGTCAAGAACCAATGGTCTGCCCAACTAATTGATAAAATTTTGAAAATATTATGTGTATATATTCTCCCCACTTTAAGTTCAACACGTGTCATGTGAGTGTGGTACAGGTTTGAGCTTCAGGAAAAGAATGTAGAAATACACAATGTTGAAGTTAAATAAATTATAGTAAGTAAAATTTATGATAAATTAAATGACAAACTTGAAAAACATATACCTTTACTGACCTTGGTGTTTTATATTTAAAAAAAAAAAGAGATACAAGTAATTTTAAGGTGTCTAATATAGAGAACATTTTGATAACTTACATAAGTTAGCAAAAGAAGAGCTATAATTCAAAAAAATTGAAAAATTAACATATAATAGGTGTAAATATTTTTTATGATGTCAGGATTCTAGAACTTTTTATGTTTTAGAAAAAGATTTAGTAGAAACAAAGATATGGTCAAAATATAGAATCTAATAGTAAATATTTGAAGGGTAAATAATTTTGAATAGTAAATCCAAATACACTAGTATAATTTTACAAATAAATGACTACATGACTAAAAAATTTAGTCACAACTAAGAATAATTAAATTTTACTAATTTTTTTCAACACACCTATAATGACTAATTTGATCATCAGATAAAAAACACAACGAAATAATTAGTCAGACAAATAAAAATGACTAAATAATTAGTCACACATAAAAATTAGACAATAAGATATTAAAGTGGGTAATTAAAAAAGTGTTTAAAGGCGTAGCTCACATATGCAGAAACCTAATTATTTCTACTACTAAGACTATATTATACACATAACTAGACTAAGTTCAAATGCCACTATGTTAAATTGGTTTTGCTTTACTAATTTGATATTGAAAACTCAATTTCATAAATGATATGTTAAGAAATTAATAATCATCATTTCCAAATACTTCAATATTATTTACATTATTTTTAAAATATTAATAATAATTACATTATGATACGAATTCGACTATTAAGGTGTTGCTCAATTAAGTGTGTTAAAATATTTAATTAGTCCTTAATAATTGTCATTTCCAACCAAATAGTTATAAGACACCTTATAAAAATCAATGAGGATGGATGTTATTTTAACTTATAGAAATTTATCTATCTAAATAAAATAAATAATTCTAAATAACTAAATCTAGAAATAACTCTAATAAACTAATTGATAATAATTAATTTCAAATTTAACATAAAAATTAAAATATGTTTATCATTAATAATTAAATATTATTTACCACTAAGAATTAAATAA
>JARHVA010003961.1:125000-305000 GCA_037957365.1 Torreya grandis
TTAATGAGTGTGTGGATATATAATAGGTTCCTGATGTATCAACCAATTGGGTTTTCCCATGTGTTCAATGATATATTAAGTCAAGTGAAAAGATGGAAGAAATACCATGTAGCTCAGGATGTGCCCCATTCACCAGTGTTGGAAAATATCACTTGAAGGGAGATCTTATAAAAACCTTACATGCATATTTATATTATAAGACCTATATGGTTGACCATTAAAATAGGGATGGCATGCATGTGGATCATGGGACACTACACCCCATGAATAGAGCACACCTAATGGCACACTTTCTATGGTAGTTTGAACTTCCACACTTGATGGCCCCTCTAATAGTGTATTCTTATTAATCACATCATGATAGAGATCCAAAGGGGAGAGGAGTAGGAGGATTACCATGGGACATACCTTTGATTAGGCTATAATGTGCTAGACTATAGACTGGCTGAGTGTGGTATTAGGTAAAAATAAGAGGGGATGATATGGATGTGTTTATAGGTAGATAGTAGGCACTATAATAATAGCAACCACCATGGCCATACCATAGACAAAGGCACTACTAATGAGAGCAGACATATTTAAGGTATACAACATTAGATGACCCATTAGTCATTCCTAAAAATGGATGGTTTATATTGACACCTCTCAAGATAATGTCATGGCATGCACGAATCATAACTCCTAACTTTGTACTGATGTAGAGGCAATCCATAGATGAGACATTTGGGAGATGAGAAAATGGAGAGACTATGCTTGGCAAGTGAATAAATGGAAAAATGGTGATTGGTGACATGAACACTAGAGAGAAATGTTGTAATTTTGATTTAAGATTTGATATAGAACACTAGTTCATGTGATTATAGTAGATAGATGTATGTTGAGGTATATATGTGATATAATATCTATCTAGTTT
Organism: Torreya grandis; assembly: GCA_037957365.1. Lineage (NCBI taxonomy): Eukaryota > Viridiplantae > Streptophyta > Pinopsida > Cupressales > Taxaceae > Torreya > Torreya grandis. Next base: position 125,914 of record JARHVA010003961.1, read on the forward strand.
TATTTGTGTAGATCTTATGATAGAATAGATCAGATGGGGATATCTATTTATGGTTGTGCACCATAACATTTTGGATGGTGTGTTGGCTTTGTATGATCCCACATGCTAGATGATCTTCTTTTTCCATCTTCCCAAGTCTAGGCAGGTTGGTTTAGGCTAGTGGGGGAGGCCATGAGGTAATTTTAGGAATGTGGGATGGATTGACACCACTAATAGGGGTGGGAGATGGAGAGGCACAAGCCTGGTAGGCCTTGTCCTAGGAGAGAGAAATGCACATGGATACCATGATAGAGCTTGGACAAGTGAATGCCTAGGGACAGGTATCTCTGTTTAATTATTTGTATCTTTTATTTTCCTGAATTGTCAGTAAGGATGGATTTTATTTTTGGCTTTTTCATACTGCTACTCCTACTTTACTCTGAATTCGAGGATCCAGTTAAGGAACATGGATAATCTACGACCCTTCAACGGTAAGGATTGAACTGATCCCTGTGCTGCAGTTAAAATGGCAGGTAGAAAATCTTCCTAATACACCCTACAATTGTTCCTCTCGCAATATCTTGATTACGTTACTTTTATTTCTTCTTACTAGTTGAAAAATCTGAGATTGTTAGATAAAGTATATTTTTTATTTAGGTAAAACGAAGATCTATGTGACCATAAAAGAGAGAAATAAATTTGTTATAACTTGTGATTATAATCTGTAATTATATTTTTAATGTTCTGACATTAAAAATAAAACATTCCACCTTATTAGAAGGATAAGAAATGTAGTTTGGAAAACAGGCATTATATCTGTGTTTATATGCCTATGATTATAGGGATTGGCTCATTATGTACCTTTTATGCGTTGAGCTTCTTCTATTCCATGTAGTTTTGTCCATGGCAGGGGAACATTCACTTACATAATTTTTGCAGAATCAAATTTTCTCACAAAGATCTTGCAAAAAATTCTGTCTTACCTTTTTCCTTTACAATATCCTTACTGGATCATTGTTTTTCAGATAAATCATTACAAATTAATCTCTTTTATATGTATGTATATATATATATATATATATATATATATATATATATATTTGTTTTATTTATTTTGGTATAATTCATTTTATTTGGCAAAACACTTCTTTCGAATTTTAAAAATTATTTGGTATACTAATATTTTTTTATTATTTGATTAACAAGGGATAAGTTGGAGGAATTTTAATAATGTAAGATGTCATTTAAAAACAGGACATTGAATTAATGTTTATTGAATTTTCATTGCCAAATTCCAACTTTAAATATTACATTCTTTTGTGTGACAAAGGAAAAAAGTTTATTGACGGTAAAATTTGGTTTTAAAAATATAATATGTTCCGTACCTAAGGATAAATATTTAAAAACTGTTCATAAAAATAATTCCCTAAATATGGTTTATGTTTGTTTCTGTTTGGATTGTTTTAATGTGTATTTTTAGTTTGGATTTTTATTACCAAATTTCAATTTTAAATATTCTTTTCTTTTTAATATTATAAAAGAAAACTTTTATTGACTGTAAAATTTGATTGAAAAAAATATAATATTTTAAACTTAAGGTAGAATTTTAGCCCAAGTTATAGAATGGTACCTTCCGTACAATAAAATTGATATTTATTACGTGAAGAGAAGAATATTTAATAGAATAATTTCTCACACATATATTTGGGGTTTTTATGTATTTTTGATTTGATTGTTATTAAAAAAAATTATTAAAATAGTTTTCTTTTTTTTTTAAAATAATATTTTTCATTTTTAATTTTTTTAATAAAATATATTAATATTTATTAAGGTATTTTGATTATTTTAATAATTTAAAATTAATATATTTAATTATTATATTTTTAAGATGAACTTTTTTGATTCATTAATAATGTATGGTAGTAAATAATTAAAACATATTTATTCATAATTTATTATTAAAGAATATTATTAAATAAATATTTAAATAATTATAGTTTATATATATATATATATATATATATATATATATATATATATATATATATATATATATATATATAATTAATGTATACATATATAATTAATGTCTAAAATTTTAACTATAACCTTATCTCTTATCAGTATATGAACATAAAGGGTTGTTAAGTTAGGCACATTGTGAGTGAGAGCTCGTATACTCGTGGACGTAGGAAAGTATTTTTAATCTATAGAGGCCATGATGCTAATCGGATCATCCATGTTATTTTACTTTTAAGTTTTCATGCATTCGTTTTTATATATAGTAATCAATCACATTATAAATCATATTTTAATATTTTAATTTGGTATTAGAATTATTTCACCTCACTTTACATGAAAGTTTAAAGATTGTATATAAAAATTTGATAATCTTTTCATATTCTTATTTTTAATTTTTATATCTGTAATTTTGTTTCCTCTACATTTTAGGTTCCAAGCCCACATTTAGTAGCATATTACAAATAGATAAACATATATTCTCACCTAACCATTATCAAATCTTGGTAGATTATAAATTGGTGAACATAATGGAGTATCAATGGCTGAATCAAAGTTATGTCATGAAACTATCCTATCATAGAATTATGTTTTGAAAGTTGTAAAGTTTATTGAAGATATTATTTTGGTCACATTGGTTATCATGGTTATTTAATATATGGTGCGAGGGAAACCACCCTAATACTCAAACCATCATTTAACATTATATATAGATTTTATTTTCTATGTACCTCACAATAGATAGTTCAAAAGATTTTTTATTTTCTCGTTAAGAATTCTCTCCATAATTCTATTTTTTTGTCAAATAATAATTAAATAGGTTTGCAATTGTACTCTATATATACCTCAGGGATTAGAGGGTTCAATGAGTGGATGGTTGAGACCTCTATAATCAGTGACTTTTGAAATTGTACACTTTTTACAATTGTATATTAATATATTTGACATCCTACAAATTAAAAACACCTTCCCCTAATATTTCTCAAAATAATTATGGTAACATCAATTACATTTACTAGTGAACCCAAAAATTAACTAGACAGATAAAATTACCAATAGGCCAAGATTCTAAACAATAACTTGTATTGATTTGTATTGAATGACTTAAAATAATTACAAAGCCAAACCATGCCTAAATAATTCTATCGTAAGTGAATGTTTCATGAGGGAGACAAATCCTTCCATTTCAAGTTCCATCTTGATGATCTTGTAAGGATTCCTTCCTAATTCTTTTTAGACTGGTTTTGCTCTCCTTTCCTAGTGTGTAGAAATTTAAATAGCATTTATTACCAAAGAATTTATGAATAGTACTAGAGCACTATCTAGAAAATATATGTGTTCAAAAAAAGGATCATCATCCATGAAAAACAACCCTATGTCAATACCAATCTCTTTAAAATATATCTTTGTCTTCCACTTATGCTCATAATCAACACATAACCCTATGTCATCTTGAGGTAAAATAGATCTCGTGTCCTTCATATTATTAGTTTCTTCATGGGAATTGGCTTCAGTACAAAGAGATAAAAGGGCCTCTAAATTGTCATTTATCTCATTGGGGCCATTAACCAATCTTCCTTCCTCCTTTCAATTCAATATAGGTCGAATATCTTTATTTTTATTCTGAAAATCCACCTCTCCTTCTACCATATGCCACAAGATTGATAAATTAGCAAGATAAATATATATTTTAGGTATTAGGGATAATGTGTCATCAGTACCTATGGTATTAACCTATTGAGACTCTTATTTTATGTCTCCACATTTGTGACAAAAAAGTGTAGCACCTTGATTATATTTCATCAAATCTTTGATTCACAATGCTCTATGTCTAAATTCTAAATTTGGATTTTAGCTTAATGGACTCGGGTAAAACCATTTCTACATCAATGTTTACACATACTCTGGTGAAAATAATCCTACTTCTTGTTCTAATCACTGAATCAATTATAATAGGGGAGCCAATATATTTCACTATACCCATTAGGATATTATTCTTCTAATACTCCAGCATGAGAGTTGGAAGTCTTATCCAAAGAGGCATAATTTTAGGAAACTCCTTAAATGGGTCAAAATCATACTTCCATTTTTTCAACAACATGATAGACTTTCCCAAAACCTAGATCCCTTGTTCAATAATATGAGAACATTCCTCTTGGTTCGAGAAGGATAACAATAGTAAGCCATTGGGCATGGCTACATTCTTCAAACTTCCTCTCAAAGACCACGTTCTTCTGGCCCAATCTCTTATAACAAAAATATTTGGTATGAACACTTTAAATTTTCCTATAATACTATTCTATTTATCATTTCTTCTTGATCTACTTTAACATCCATAATTGCCAATATGGCTTCCTTACCAATAGTAGATGAGATAATTCTTACAACATTAATTTTCACTAATATCTCTTCCAACCACATCAACATAGGAAAGACTAAATCCTTTTTAAATAGTCAATGTTCCCTTATCTCTATCATTTCCATCTTCATTGTCTTCCCTTGAAATTCCCTCTCCCACTATTGATGCCATCTCAATAATTTTATATAAAATTTATAGTTATTAACAAACCTCTACATCTAATATATTGGCATAGTAAGAAGGTAATGCACCAAATAATATACAAAATAGGTGAAACATCAATGTTAATTATTTAAATAAATTAAGTAATAGTCTTTTTAATAAATGTAATATGTAACAAATAAAAAATAGGACCTTAAGAAAATTTATCTTGTCAATTTTTAGATTTATATATTGCAGATATCAAATTTAGCTAAACTTCACAAATTTTTAAACATAAATAAATATAATTAATATAATTACGTGTATATATCTTATTTAAAATTCAATTATTTATAATGCTTCTAATTTTATTTTTATAGAATTCCAAAAAGAAATTAAGAATTTAGAGGCATTGTGGAAATATCTCATTACATAATTCCTTTTGTTTTTCTTATGAGTTTTATCACTTATGATGTACATCATATTATTAATTTATATGTATTATATCTCATTAATATTAATGCTACATTTATTTTACATAGTTTAACTTAGATCTAAGATGGGTGATTTAATTATAGATATGACAATTTAAAAACTTAAAATGTTTGTATATGTTCTAATTATTACTTAAGTATGAACTTAAAGGATTGTCTAAAATTTATTTGTTTTATTGAAGGGAAATAATTAGACTTTTTTGAAGACATTTTTTTATTTGTTTGTAAATTTGTTTTGGATTCAACTAATTTTAGTTATTATGATAACGCATTTTTATCATCATTTGCATCATTAAACTACAACCTATGTGATAATGGTTATAATTTTTTATTCTTGGAAAATGATAACACTTGATGTGTTTTCTATTGAAAATGTGATCTCTTATCACCTTCCTTTTTAATTAGACTCATAACATGTATTATAATATTTTAAAATATAATGTATACTTTCAATCTAAAAAATAATGAGATATTAAATATATTTAAATAAATCATTTAATTATAAAACATTTACTATTGGAACACTTCAAGATGACTATTATTAACTAAATAATAATATACAAAAGGTTACATAATAGAAAAAATTGTTGGTATGCATTGCTTAGACTCCCAGTTGGATGAAAATGTTGAATCAAAATATGACAATAAAATAATGAAGTTAACATATAAACCTTAGGCAATTGATGTAAATCACATAACATTAGAAATTTCTTGTACACAAATAAGAAAATTAAACACAAGTTGCTACTTCACAAGGATGAGGTGAAGGATATTCCTTAAGTGGTAGAGTGATCTAAGAAGAAGGTTATATATATAAAGGATCCAAAGTCACCCAACTCTCCTTGGTGTCTAGAAGAGACAAAGAAATAACATCCTTTCTATCAAGAGGTTATACCATGATGCAGTAAGGGCCAACTAGAAACCTCCACTTAGAAAGATCAAAATTAGCCTTACCACATGATAATGGTGATTGCTTACCCCTTCTTTGAGGGGGAGTGATCAGTTAACTACAACTACAAAATATGCTTTAGTGGCATCTATGTGTTTCAGGTGGTAGGCCCTGTGTTGGGTGATTCTAGGGTATTTGGCTCACATTATAGGAGTCACCCCCCCACGCCAGGTGATTAAGTAGATCTTGTAAATCTCTAACCTCCATGGAAACATTTTTAACTTGGACTTAAATAAACATGTAACAAAGATAATATAAATACCTTATCATCAATAGAGAAATGATTATAAGATTCTTCATTGTTAAATAATGTAGGATCTATAAATTTAAATGATTTAATATAATTAAAAAACTCAATAAATTCTAAAGTGAGAAATATGCTCACTAACTAGGATGACTTAAAAAACTAGACACTAGAGGAAATCATCTAGCTTGGGTTTAATCTTGATGTTTTAAATCCTATTGAGTCGAGAAAGCCAAGTCCTATGCAAGTATTTAAGGTTTTATATTTCCAATTGATATTTCCAAGTGTTGAAGAAAATGAGATCATCAGATAATGAGGTGGACTTGAAGAATAGTTCTTGAAGTGATTATCATAATTCCACCTCCAAGCATTCCACCACAAGAGTTGAGGTTGAAGACCCAGCTTATTGAGCATGACATCTGGAATTAACTCCTAAATGTGGAGAATAAACTATAAATCATAAATAATTAAATTTAATTTCACATTCATCATAGGATATGGCACCTATTCCCAAGTAGAAAATAAATCCTTTATAGTTTAAATCTTTTTTGAAACAAGTTTAAGGCTTTTATACTAGGAAAATGGGCTAGTAGAGAACTAATATTATTCATGATAAGAGACCACCATATATTGTTGTCATTGAATGAAATAACACTAAGAAACCCATCACCAACCAATTTTAAATGATTCTTAATAGCCTTGTAGGATTTGTATATGGTTTTACTTAAAATAAATCCTTTAATTTTAAACATAACATTCATGATTAAAAGATTATGAAAACTAATGTTCTTCTGATTAGATTTTATAAAAAGAGATCCAAATGGTAAATAATGGCATGAGGAGTGTTCAAAATTCTAGTGCATAACAAGAACTTACATGCTAGAAAAGGGGTTTGGTAACCTAATATTCCACATTTTTCTCCACTCTATTTATGACATGTTTCCATAGATCAGTAGGGGAATATCAAAGGAAAAGAGGATGATTATAAAATTAATTTTCTCATATATCTAAATAAATATCTATATGTATAGGATCAACCACTTGGGTATGGGCATCATACTCTATCTAAAGCATTTGGTTTAACTCCATTGTAATTTATACCAAAAAGCTATGAAAAAAATGTCAAGACACTGCATATCTTTCTTTAATGAATTTAATTGATATTCTAGAGTGAGGAATAAATGATTTGTAAAGTGGCCATTGATATTCTAAAAGGATAGGTCAATAATAACAATACCCCCAATGATACACCACTCAAATATATGAACCAAAAAATAACCCAATACTTTAATAGATATGACATATAATGCAATGGAAATGGGTAATGTTTTTGAATAGAGTGATACAGGCCCAATACAATCAATTTTGAAACCATTAATAGTGAGACATGTAGAAGGATCCCAAAAAAAAGTTTGAATAATTTAAATAATGAATTTTCAATAGCCAAGATCCTATAGAATGGATACAATTAAATTCCATTTTATCCTATCATGAAATTTATCAAAATCAAGTTTGAAAAAGATGGTTCTATTAATGGAGTATCTTAGCATTCCATAGCCTCCATGAAAATAATAATGTTGTCAATAAGATATCTAATTTTTAATATTTCAAGATAGTTAACATAAGTCACACCATCAAAAGTATAGGTAAAAAAGATTAAAAAAAACATATTTGGGAAACCAATTTGCCCAAAATGGGAACCAAATTACATTCAATTATTACACTGCACTTACTATACAAAAAAGTCAACCAAAAATAGAGCTAACACTAAGAGCACCAAAAATAAATTCCATAGGTCACATAATAGTAATCAAGCAAGTAACAGGTGCTAACAAAGTCTTGTAAATAGAATCATCAATACCATTACAATGATCATTGTCACTATCTCCCTTAACATAGTATGCAAGTCCTTTTAATTTTGCATTAGCTCTTTGATGATTAATATTACTATAACCCAAATATTGAACTATCTATCCTTATCAGCATTATTATCATTACAATTAAGTTTTGAATAATATCCATGAATTTATTCTCATGAGTTTCAATCAGATGTTCAATACCAATTTGAAGCACACCCCCATATCCCTCAACAAGAATTCCACTAGACTAATAATAAGACTATTAAAAAACTACCAGTACATAAGGAAACACTACATTTACCCTTAGATTGCATCTTAGTTGAATTATCTTGTTGAAAATACTAAATATAAGATTATGAAATATTATCATTTTTGCACATATTAATTTTTTTTATGTAAGCAGCTTTCTATTAAGGTGAAAAACTATGATTTTTTCTATTTTTAGGTGTGATGAAAGTAAATCCCACTACTTTTTCCATAGAGGTATCATCAATAATTTATCAAATGGGATTTCAAACTAACTCAAGATCGAAGATCCATCAAGATCAAAGCAATTTGGGTCTTAAGGGTTTTTAAGGCTACAATTTTAGGAAAGAGATGGCTTGTGGCTGCCCTAAATCCATAGGGTTAGATGAAGATTATATGTAGGTGAAATAACAACCTTTTTTCAAGGATCTTGAGTAAGGTGAATGTAGGTTGATATCCACTCCTTTGTATGGGAGGTATTCAAAGTCTTTTTTGGTCAAATGGTAACATAGACAAGCTTAGGGGTGGGGAAGGTGAGAATAGGGGAGGCTATTTAATTATATACCACTAGTGTTTTTGGTGCAAATAGGACCTCTTTTAGCAATTTAGATCCCTAGTTTGAATAGATAAGGGTTTTGAGATTAGCTAAAGATGTTCCAATTGTAAATTTTTAGAAGGAGGCTTTAGAGGAGGTGTTAGAAGGTGGGGAATGGTATGAAAAAATAGGATTAGTATGACATTTTGATAGGTTTTATTTATCCCTTTCTTTTCTACATCAATGGTTTTTAGATTCCTAGTGGCCTATGTTGGAAGGCAATTTTGAAATTTTTCCTTTTGTTAGAGTTTATTTATTGTGATTTTTGATAACCTTATTGATCATAATAAAATTATTCAGCTTAAATCTTGGATTTGTTATCATCACCTTATATTTCTTAAGCCTTGGTTTCTATATTTCAACTTTCTGACATAAACTATCTCTTAGACCCACCTGGGTGCAACTATTATATCTTCCTACTTAATTTTGGTCATAATATGGGTTATCAGTGATTGGGGGATCTTTAGGTGATCAACTATAAATTGATGATTATTCTTTAAGTTTTTTATTAACAACTTTTTCTAGCGTTATAGATTATATGTATATTTCTCAGCATCCTCCAAAAATGATTGAACTAAAATTTAAAGGAAGAATTTGGTCACAAATACTTGATTATTAGGGGTTCTACTTTAGATATTGAAAATGTTATAAACTAGTCACCTTTCTACTTCTTGTCAAAATTCCAAGCTTAAAGTGGAGTCTTCATGATGGAAAGAGGAAAATTAAGAGCTTCTTACAGTGTCTACAATTTGTGATTATGTTTTGTTATTAGGAGATATTTTAGATGTCCTTAATAAGGAAGATACAAAAGTGGGTATGGTAAATATGATGGTGACCTATCCAGTTTCAGAGGTGATCAAGTGAATTGAAAATATGTATGTGGATATAATAAGAAAGAATAATGTATGTAAATATTTTTTCATGGAATATTTTAGATTTCCAAATTCAAATTTAGGTATTTGGGGTAATGAATTAGAATGGATGGTAATAAGAATTAAGAAAAAAGGATGTCTCATCCCAAGTTCTCCTACCATAATACTTTGTTCTCATAACATAGCAAGTAAGGGTGACATGTAGTTATTTTTTCTTCTAATGTTTGGATTAATTTTATTTGTAGTGGTAAAAAGGAAGTATTTTAATACTTCTAATTTGCCTTTTTATTTAGAGCTAGGTTGTTAGATGTCTTATTGGTTCTATTGCTAGTCCTGGCCATATAGATTTTTTATTTTTTATGTTTAAGGGAAGGGAGCCAATAAACCCTAATATTGGTAAAAAAAAGTTGTGAAATAGTGATGATTTCATCATTATTTTCATCTAAAACATCCTTACCATCTCAATCTAAAAGCTAATATCTTGCTAAAACATGATCAAGACCATATATTTGTTTGAAATAGGCATCCTTCATAATATCCCACTCATAATATGAAATGTTAACATATGTTTTACTCTCATGAAGACTTCTCCAATATCATGGAGGTCTCATTCTAGGAAATCCACCTATGTCCAAAAAAAAATTGGGCATTATCTTAGTCATTCCAAACCTAAAAAAAAAATTCCATTTCATCTTATGGTACCTTTAGCTAAAGATACATATATGTAAAAACAAGTTTCATACTAAATTTTATCTAGAATTTTTTAATTACCCAAACCTAAACTAAAAAATATAAATTCGTTTGCTTTCAAAGAAACCATAAGATCTTAGTTGAGAAAACCAACCAATTTACTTCAAATAAAATGAGTTTTATTTTTTTAGAAACACAACCAAAAGCCACATTGAGCCAATTGATGTCACATGAGAAAAATTTATAATAAGAAATAAAATAATTTTTCCAAACACAAATATAAAAAGGGTAAATAAATAAGAGATGCTCAAATACTTTTCACCTCACCACATAGAGTGCAACACATAATACAAAAACTAGGTCTAGTTTAGACTAAACCAACAACAAGATCACTATGAAGAAGTATCCACCTAAAAGAAGGATTATAAGATTCCAAACATGTGGAAAAAATGACATAAAAACATATACTTCCATCTATAGAAAGGGTCACATAGTTTTCAATTATTATCAAGCTTAAGATAGATAATTTTAGTGAATGCAAGCATATGGTATGATGGTTTAGTATAAATGAAGGCCATTTAACCACTTGTTACTATCCCAAAAGTCATTCTCAACCTCTATAATGGACACTAATTTGGTTTTATGGAAGGATTTATCAAGGAATGGATAGGTTATACTTTGGGTGGAAGGAATTTGAAATATGTGTTTAATCTCACCCCATGAGGCCCATCTTCCATGTGAAAAGTGGCCACTGTAATGTTTTAGACCGTTAGAATTCCAAATATGAGTAAATCATCCCCAAATAAATTCCAAATGGAAATTATTGAATTTAAGGTTCCTCCAAATATATTTATATATATTGCATCTTAATTCCATCTCACTAAAAGTATATTTCACCATAATTATATGTTTAACATTTTGCAAAGATTTAAAATTTTAATGGAAAATATAATAGATAACAAATTTAATGAGAAAGATCACACAATATTATCATAAATATGCAACCCATGCCATAGTTGGTAATCTTTTGGAAAGCCTCTTTTCAAGTTGTTATGAACTAAAATTTTCCAAGGTTCATCATCTTTAAGGACTATAATGGTCTACTTAACTATGAGAGTAATACCTTGGAATCCTAAATTATTAGGGCCTAGTCCACAAACAACCTTAGGATTGAAAAAAATATCCCATGAAATAACATGTTATTTCCTACTCACCTTGCCATCAAACCAAAATAAATCCATAACTATCTTATGAACATTATTAAATTGAGTCTTACTGAAAATCTAACATGATGAGTGGAAGATGTTATATGAAAGAGGATTTTCTTGCAAACTTTGATTCCACTAAGTAATGAGAGAATTTTTCCATTCCATTTCCCAATAGTCTTGTTTATTTTCACAAACAATCAATCCGACATTTATTTGAATGATGAAAAGAGTGAAAATGGGATGCCTAAATATTTGACCAAGTGTTTAGGGAATTTCCAAACCTATCTTTAAAAAAATTTAAAATTATAAGGGGTTATATACTAACCAATAATGGATGAATTTTGTAAAATAGCTCTTCAACTTGAGGTAGAGCAATACACATTAAGTCTAGAGGTTATTTTTTGAAAATTTTGTTTTTCCAAAACTATAAAAAGAATACTATCATCCATAAACAAGACATATGGATCTCAATTTTTTTTAGGTAAACAGATCCCTCTCATAGAGGGAACCAAGGAGGCATCCATTAAAAATTATATAAGAGTGTTATCTATAATCACAAAAATGGATGGGGCTAGAGGACACCCTTGCCTAATAGAGTGTTATAAGTTGATAGAATCAATAAGGGTCCAATTAACTTCATTATATTTTTTATGTATCTTCAAATAAATCATCAGCCATTATGAAGAACTTGTCCTAAAAATCTAAATCATGGAGCATACTATCTATGAAATGCCATTAAAGGTTATCACATTCCTTTTCAAAGTCTAGTAGTATAATTACCACATTTTTATTAGATTCCTGAGCCCACTCCATGTGTTCGCAAATATAAAAAGGTTATTAAGAATGTATCTCCCATGATAAATTCATTTTTGGTTATTAAAAATAATGTTGGGAAGTAGATAAGATATTATCCTATCAAACGTCTTATTTAAAATTTTGTAAGAAACATTTAGAAGGGTAATTGATCTATAGTTTTTGCCTTGAGATTGATCCCTCTCTTAAGAAGATAAGATTAACCACTCCCATGTTAATGTTGGGACCAAGAGAACCAACCTCAATATTTTATCTATAAAATTTAAGGCATTCCATTGAAAAACAATCTCTTTTAATCTTATAAAATTTAAGTGGGAATCCATCAATGTCAAGAGCCTTATCATTATTAAGAGAATCAATAGAAATCATGACTTCATATAAAGAGATATCACTGTCAAAGTAAGAATATTATTCTAAAGAGACCTTTTATTCATATCAATATGTTGATTATATCCATCTAAAGAGAATTGATGTGAGTAAAATCCAATTCAATAATTTTTTATTTATCTGATATCTTCAATAAACATTACACCAATGTTAAGATGTTGAATTTTTTGTCTACTATGTTTATCTTTGAGAATATTGAAGAAGTATTTAGTGTCCTTATCCCCTGATTCATCTATTTAAATCTAGATATGATTTTATCCCCTCTTGTAATATATTATTATCTCATTGGGATATTATGCCTGATGACCACCATCTACTCAGAATACTATTATTAAAAGGATCATCCTAGAGAGAATTTTAAAACATAATTATATTTTATTGGGAGTCTCTAAAAACTTTTATCCTTCTTTTATATTTGATCTTCCCATAGATTATCATAAACATCTTTCACATATTTATACAGTTATTAAAAATAATAAATGTTTGAAGAAGAATTTTTCATCATTTTATCCATGTTCTATAAAGTTTAGATTTCCTTTATGAATTCTCTATCTTGAAAGTATGAAACATTGAGTTTACATAGACCTTTCCAATAAGATTTCATATTTTCATCATCATATCTAAGTTAATTAATGATTTCAATGGGTAGGATGGTCAGCAATATTAGAAGGAAATATATTAACTAAATTTCTCTCAAATCCCTAATGGAGGTAAAAATAATCCTTGTGTAAGTAAAATCTATCAAGTATAGAGTAAACTCTTTTAATCTTTCTCTAATTATTAAACCAAGTGAACCAAATCCATTTGGCATAAGCATAACATTTTATAAGGGGTTCCTCAATATTATGGATACACATCAACTTTGACTTGAAGAAAATCTCGTTACCCTTCCAAGAGAGGTATTATCGATCCTACTTAATTTATCTATCCTAAATCATGTTCAATTCACCATGGAAAATAAATGATAAATCATTTATATTATATGCAATAAACTTCAAAATGTCTATTCTTTCTCTATTGTCATTGGGGGAATAAAAACTAAAAATTCCAAAAATTTAAATTTTTTGAGTGAAAATTCATAGGTTGTCATTATACCTCTCATTTAATAAATCATTGGATTGGTGTCATTTTATACCTAGCTCAATTTACAAAGGTTATATGCAATGATACCATTGTATATTGGAGTTTTATAGATCATTTTTTGGGGTGTTTACTTCTATCGTGATGTCTAAATCCTAAGAATAGTAAATAATATTCTAACTCCAATTTGTAAAAAAGTAAATATAAAAGGTTTACTAACTAAAAATATCTTATTGCATTCACACCATTAACATATAGAACTTAAACGTCTTGCATAAGACATATTATGTCCTCACTCGACTTGCCTGGTTGGGTATGATAGTGTGATATTTTAGAATTAAAGGATACTATTTATAATCGCTTAAACTAATCCTAAAAATTTTTAATATGGAGATAGGTTAACAAACTTTACTTTATAATAAATTGAAATAAACACTCCTTCATAAATAAAACTCGCTTGAATTAAATTAAAAGAACCTCTGCATGTAATGGAAACACACTTGCATTCAAGGAAATTCAATATTTGCTTTTAAAAAGGAAATCACACTTGCTTTGGAAATGAAATTACACTGGGTTTGAAAAGTAAATAAAAATTTTATTTGAAAATAAATCACGCTTTATATTAAATTAATTATACCTAAATTAAATAAAATACTTCTAACCTATAAATTAAAAGTATTGATATATCATGATCTTTGGAGACAAGTGGGCCCTTGTTCCTTTCTCAGAATAAGAATAACTTTACTCAGTGATGAAAAGGAATGTTTAACTTTATTTAATTATCAAAGGAACATATACAGATATGCAAAACTACAATGGAACACTTCTTCCTATTTTAGATTAACTAAATTCAACAAATTTCTTCTAACTTGCTAACTATCTAGAATGAGAAAGAGATATACATTTAAAGCACACCTCAACATATATTCAAAAAATACAAAATTTGGTGATCTAAATAGATAAATATACTTATTAAAAATATAGGTAATATAGGAGTCATATCCCACACTTATAGGAAGGCATTGGAATTGACTCAACTAAAAATAGATGGAAAATAACTAACATAGATCTGAAAAGATTTATCTAGTTTTACAAAATAGAATTACAAATATATCTAGATCAATTTAGATCATTAATATGAATATTAATGTCTAAAATAATATATCTAAATATATAAATTATATTTATATATAATAGATATCTTTAGAATCACTATCTTGATCTGTAGGATCTAGTTGGACATATTTAGAGCATGTCTAAGTGTCTTAAGAGCTTCCTGTATAGGGATTTTAAGGGCATTTGGATCATATTCAAATCATCTTTGGAGTTATTTTAGAGCAACTTCAGAGAATCTTGAAAGTGTCTTCAAAGAGTTAAATCTTTAGATCTCATTCATTGAATCCTCAAAATTGTAGACAAAAAGATTTGCCAAAACTATTTAATATCTTCTCAAAATTATCTTACCATAGGGCTGTGTTTCTATACACAAAACTATTCTCATTTAATCCAAGTTGAACATAATAACAAGATAAATAATCATAAATGTATCATATGCAAACAATGAATAAACTGTATTTATTTCTTACTTAGATAATACCTTAACTATTAAATGTAATGTAGTATATAACCAAATGGAAATCCTTATGGACAATTTGTATTAGATGTAATGAGTTATATGTAATTCTCATCATTTATCCCCCACACTTTACCTTTTACAAGTCCTCTTGAAAACTTATTGGGATAATCAATCTTCAATCCACAAGTCCAGATTCTAGTTATTGATAGAGATCATAATTCTATAAATGATGACCCAAATCACATGGACATATGGAAAATATGAATGATTAGTAGGAAATTTGTATGATATGTAGCATAACATGCTAGATAGGTTATATATAAATACAATGTAAAAAAGTTTTCATGGAGAACATAGAGATGCCCTGAGCTTAGCAAGCCTTTTTGGTAATAAGGGAAGCACGATATCAAAAAATCATTTGTAAATATGCCATGTATCATACTCAAGTACCTTATGAGAATCATTTTGTACTAAAATATGGAATATGTTATCTATTCAACATAGATTAAAAAATATATTAAAATATGTAAGTTAATGATGTTTGAAAATGCTTGAGGATCCGACTTTGAAGTTTTTGACTTTTTTGAATTTTATAAACTACATGTAAATTTTTGAATTTTGTAAATATTTGAATGATAAAAGAGATTAAAATAATAATTGGATCTAAGTATAATAATGACATAAATTCATGATATTGAATGTTTTTTTAACATGATTGCATTCAAGTGTGTCTAGTTGGTAAGCTCTTGCACCTAGTATTTCAGTGATTAACAATGGACCCAACTAATTGGGTTTGAATTTCCCTTTATTATCTTTGTCAACATCTATATTATTTTTATTTTATTTAAGAAAAATATCATAAATTTGGAATTCATGATCATGAATTTTGTTCTCATATGGTTGTTTAACGTGTGTTTGACATACTTTTAATTGTTTGAGAAATCATATGTGCATGTCATAAAGTATTTTCAATTCATGTAAGGAATTTTTTTAGTAGTCATTATCTTTGATAATGTCTTTTAATGATACCTATAAAGAGGTTATTTTATTTTTAATAGGGAATACAACTTATGTTCCATAAACAAGAGAATAGGGCATAATGTTTGTTTGTATATATACATTTATGCAATATATCCAAAGAGAAAAAATGATCTAATTATGCAAATCTATTTTTTGTCAAGGAATATTCTTGATTAAAATATTTTATTGATTGTTTTATTAGTTTATTTTTATTTGACCATTTATTTACATGTAGTATGGAGTGGATAAAGTCAAACAAAATTTTAACTTAGAAAAAAATATTTTGACCATTTTATTTTTGAAAGATGAACCACTATCTATTACAATGGTAGAAGGTAATCCAATTCATTTGATGGTATGTTTTAAAAATATTTTGAAAATATCATCACCTATTTTGGATTATAGGGGTATTAGTTCCACCTATTTTATTAAATATTTAGTAGTTGCAATAATAAAATTATGCCCATCTAAATATTTTGGATTGATTTTTTTGATTAAATTAAAGCCCCATAGGGATTGTTGGAATAATTAATGTTAATGTTGTTCCATAATTAGGCCCTTAACATTTTTCTTGGTAAAATAATAAATGTTTTATTATTATAATTAACATGGGTTATAACCTTATGTAAATACAATAATAAAACATATTATTTTTTATTGACCTTGTTCCTCAAGAAAAGGTGGACCCATTGGTTACAATGGTCGTCTCTCCTCACTTAATTATAAATAGGGTCCTTACCCTTATTATTGTTCATTCTTGATACACTTGATTGAATATCGGTGATTGTGATGAAGTTATATTTACATGTGGTAAATATATTACAAATTTTTCTTTAGAAGGTTCATATAGAGGAGTGAGGGAAGAAGGAATTGTAGTGGGAAATTATGTTTCTCTATATATGAATAATTATCTTTGTGGGTTTTTCACCTCTTAAGATTTTTTCCCACATTGTCTCATTGTGTTCATTGATCTATATTTTTCTATTAATTTTCATCTATAGATTCTATCCTATGCTATTCAATATACATTGCATAGTTATTTCAAATCTTATCATGGAATCAAAGCTTTGAAGGGGTGCATGTGATTAGAAATCTTATTGACAATTACCATATATTAATTTAAAAGGATATTAAAATATATTTCAAGATTAGGATGCCATTATTGGCAGGTGTATGACCTTGGAAGAATTATTTTTGTTTAAACATCTTATTGATTCCTCTATATCAGTGTTTATGATCAAACAAGATTAATTCAAGCATTTAAATCTTTGTCATAGTAACCAGAGGAAAATTCAAACTTTTATTTCAGCCTCCAAGTTCCCTATGACACACTTATATGGTGCCTCTACTCCAAAAAAATTGAGAAAAAATATTTTAAATGCTTTTGGTGTTTTTTTTTATTTTTTTCAAGTTGTTTTTTCATTTAAATTAGTTGAAAAAACCCATGCAAGTCCCTCTAAAGCATATGAGGTTTCAATTTATTTTTTCCAAGATCCATCAGCACTTCCATATGACACTTTTAAGGCTTGATCCACTCTCTATGAAAATTTAAAGAAGGGTATAAATATAAATTTGTGCATGTTTATTTCCTTCTAGTCTCCTGGAAAGATTGTTGGCTCTTATTTTACTAAAACCTTGTAAGAAATAAGTGTAGTGTTTAAAAACCTATAGCTCTTTATTTTTTATTCAAGTTAAATTCATTTTTCAAATTTAATTAATTTGAATTGAATTTTGGCTTTTGTACGTAGTGATTCACGTGCAAAATCCTAGACTAGTTTCACATATTAACCTAGTGAATATTTTGTTGATCATAATCATGCAACTAGTCATTTTATAGGTTTTGGAACCTTCTCAACACTTTTATGTGGTCCATTTTTTGTTTTAAAGACTCATATTCTCTATTTTAAAACTTTTTTAAATCATAATGTTTAGATAGTTGTTCTATGTGTAACACTTGTAACACCTAATCTAGTGCAAATTATTAAAATTTATTGAATTGATTCACATCTATTTAAACAATTATTTTCTTGTTTACACTATATATTTAATTTTTTTTTAAATAGAGTATAAAATCATATTGAAAAAGGTTCACTTTAAAGCTTTATCTAGTGTTATTCTATCATTCTTAAAGGAAAGCAATGGCTTTGCCTAATTTTGTATTAAATAAATATCAAATGATTAATAGAACAAAAAAATAATATCTATAAAATTTACATTAACATGGAATTTGTGTCAAAAATATGTGGAATATAATTTTTGAGACTAAAAAATCCCCTTCGAGATAACATGTTACACCTGAGCTTTCAAATTCATTTTTAAAAAAATGTAAGAAGTAATGTTGATTATCTTGCAGAGTGTTAATAATAAATTATTAATCCATGTCAATAATCAAGAGTCTCCTAATAATGCTTGAAAAATCATTGAGTCTATGCATGACGACACTTATCTCTTTAATATTATTAAATTGATTCTTGAATTGATTACTATACCTATGAAAGGTGATGAAAAAATTGTTAATTTTATTACTAAAATTAAGAATATTAAATCAGATAAGAGGAATGCGATGGGCAATGCACGAGCTATAGGAGATGGAATGCAGATTGCAGGTGGGGGAACCAAGGATGCCACCCCATATGGAACCCCTAATGTGGATGGGCTGGTGGATGGTTCAGACTCTCAAAGGAAAGAAGCATTTTATGCCAGTGAGAGGTCCAAGCTCAATAAGGTTAATGATTGTTTGCCACGCAGCTAGGAGAGGCCGGTTTTGGTTATTACACATGAGGTAGTTAAGGAAGATGTGGACTATCTCTCCTCTCATGCTCTAATTTACAAGTTTCTTGGCATTTAGATACCTATTGCGACCCTAAAAGCCTGGATTCACCAGTCATGGCAAGTGGAAGGCAACTTCGATATTATGTTGGCTGGAAACAGTTACTTCATGGTTCATTTCTCATTTGTAGCAGATAAGAATCAAATCTTTGAGGGGGTCTATACTTATATGACCGCATCGGCCTATTTATAAAGCCATGGCATGTAGGGTTTAATTCGGCAGAGGATCTCCCATCCTCGTCCCTGTGTGGGTTCATCTTTCAAGACTTCCTCTAGAATTCTAGCTTGAGGATGTCCTTAGGTAGATTGCGGATATGATCAGGATACCTGCAGCAATTTCTCTCCAGTCACTGGACAAAAAGGTAATTTACTATGCTAACATTTGTGTGGACATTGACTTGAATAATCCTCTACCAGACTCTATAGAGATCTGTCTGGGCACTTCATCATGGATCCAACAAATTGACTACAAAGCCATACCCTTCTAATGCCATATCTGCCATGTTTATGGACATTTACATCACCCATGCCCTCATGCTGGCAGAGATGGTAATGACCTGGGCAGCTCGGCTGGCCTTAGGCCGGCCAATGAGAACGCTGGTGCCAGACATCTTAGAAATATTGGTAATGGTAACATGTAACTTGATGGGGCAGCCAAAGGTAAGGGGCAGCCAAAGGTAAGGAGCACCTGAACATGTCTAATTCAGGGTAGAATCCATCAATGATAAATGGCCCTGAAAGGGAAGGTTTCACTCAAGTTCGTCATAAGGGTAAGGGATGGGGTTATAAACGGCCCTTTACTGACCGACATCTAGACCTAGGCTTCAACTATTTTGAATACCTCGAATCCATGCTTATAGAAGATGGCATTCCATTGGTGGACCAAGGAGCAAGGCCCAAGCTAGAAGGTAGGGATTCTACTCTCTGTGAAGCACAGGATATGGAGGACTAGCAAGCTCCAAAAACTTCTTTAGGCCCTGAGGCTAGGATCCTTGTGGTACCTTCTGCACCCCAAGCTAAGAAGACCCATTGGGCAGATATGCTTAAAGACATGGGGGATTCTAGTAAAGAAAAGGGACCTTTATCTGCTCTTGGCCTAATGCAGAAGCCATTCAAAAAAAATTCCCTCACTACCCCTTCTTGAGCTAGGCACAAAAAGGACCAAGACAAAATTAAATTCACAAGTGATATGCTGGTGGAATTGGGAGCTGTCAAGCCATTGGATGAACACTTCCATCACTCCACTCAATGATCCTTTTATCATGGAATGTAAGGGGATTGAATGGCATCCCCAAATAAAAAGCTATTCACAATTTGTTGATGGCACATTCTCCTGACATTTTATGCATTCAAGAGACCAAGCTCTCAGTGGATTCCTTGTTTTCTTGTGCTCCCAATACCTGGCTACATGGCCTCTACCAGTGTGTTGGCACTCTAGGAAACTCCAGCAGACTAGCCACCTAGTGGGATCCTAAGAAAGTCACTCCACTGCATTGGATTTCTGGCTAGTTGGCCCTCTTAATGATTGTTTTTTCTCACGAAATTGGTGAGATGATTTTGGTTACTAATGTTTATGCCTAGGTGGATGCAGCTGGATAGCTCAAAGTTTGGAGCCATATCTAGTATGTTAGAAGCTGTCATCCCTTCCTACCTTGGATCTTAGGTGGAGATTTCAATGATGTCCTTAATGTGAAGGAAAAAAGGGGAGGCCTGGCTCGCTTTGGTCCCTCCTCTGACCTCCTTCAATAGAACATTTCACATCTACATCTCTCAGACATTCAGCCCTTGAATGGGATCTTCACTTGGAATAATAGGAGGATCAGAGAGGTAGCCATCTCAGAGCGGTTGGATAGGTTCTTGGTTTCATGTTATTGGCTATCTAGGACCTTTCATCTATTATCTAAAATCTTGGACTGGAGGGGTTATAATCACTGGCCCATCAAGCTATCTTCCAGTTATATTGTTGTCTATAAGAAGCCTCCATTCAAGTTCCAACTAATGTGGCTTCGTGAGTCTTCTCTCCAGGGGTTAATGTCGCAATGGTGGAGATAGGGGGGCCCAAATTATGGAACTTCCATGTTCTCCTTTTCCAGAAAACTACAATTTTTCAAAAGGAAGCTACAAGTTTGGAACAAAGAGTCCTTTGGCAACCTCCATATCATGTTGAGAAGAGCACAAGATAGGATGGATGACATTACTAGGCAAATTTGGGACTATGGATTGACAGAGGTACTTAGCACAGAAGAATCTTTGGCCTCAATCGATCTTGCTGAGTGGGAGCTCTGTGAAGAAATCTACTGGAAATAGAAGGCCTGCATTGACTGGCTTCAGGAGGGAGATAAGAATACTACTTTTTTCCATAAATCAATTCAGGCCCATCGTAATGGGAACTTTATTTCCTCCCTTGTGTCCTTGAATGGCACAATCCTGAATTCCCCCCATGCTATCTCTAAGGAGGCTACTTAGTTTTATTCTACTCTTTTCTCTGAAGATCAAATTCTAGATGAGGCTGCCGAGAACTTGGTCTTATCCTGTATCCCTAAGGTGGTGACGCTAGAGTAGAATGAGCATCGTATGCAGCCAGTTGTTATGACAGAACTGCAGGGAGCGGTCTTTAGCTTGCACAGAGGCAAAGCACTGGGACCTGATGGATTCCCAGCTGAATTTTACGAGGACTTCTGGGATATTGTCAAACATGACTTGCTGGAGGTGATTCATGAATCTTATGCCAGCAAGGAAATGATCAGGGCATTGAATGCCACTTTCTTAGTCCTTATTCCAAAGAAGGAACAGGGAAACCAGCTAGATCAATTCAGGCCTATTGTCCTCTATAATGTGGTCTACAAAATTATCACTAAGATCCTAGCAAAGAGACTCAAGGGGCTGCTGCCCATGATTATCTCGGAGGAACAAGGAGCCTTTGTGGAAGGTAAAATTTTTTTGGATGGAGTGGTCATTGCTTCTGAAGTTATCCATTCTATGAGTATCTCCCAGGAATGGGCTATGGTCATCAAGCTTGATATGGCTAAGGCTTAAGATAGAGTCAGGTGGAGTTTCTTACACAAGGTTCTTCTAGCCTTTGGATTCAGTTAGGCTTGGGTGAGTTGGATCCTGAGTTGTGTTACCACTCCCTCTTATTCGGTCCTTATCAATGGTGAACCTTATGAGCTCTTTAGTGCCTCAAGAGGAATCCATCAGGGATATCTACTTTCCCCTTATCTGTTTATCATCTTGGTTGAGGGTCTTGGATGGCATATCAAGTTTTGAGCTTCTCAAGATTCACTGCAAGGGTGGAAATGGGGGATCAGGGAGCCTGCCTTGACCCACCTTCAGTTTGTGGATGACACATCACTTATTGGGAGAGTCATGAAGCAGAGGCACTCTGACTCACTTTGGACACTTATATCACTACCTTAGGTTAGAAAATTAATGATCATAAATCCTCTATATACTTTTTCAATACCCCTGAGATGATCCAGTGCAAGATTACATCTATCCTCAAATTTTAGGATTCACTACAAGGGTGGAAATGGGGGATCAGGGAGCCTGCCTTGACCCACCTTCAGTTTGTGGATGACACATCACTTATTGGGGGAGTCGTGAAGCAAAGGCACTCTGACTCACTTTGGACACTTATATCACTACCTTAGGTTAGAAAATTAATGATCATAAATCCTCTATATACTTTTTCAATACCCCTGAGATGATCCAGTGCAAGATTGCAGCTATCCTCAAATTTCAGATGCAACAACTCCCTCTGATGTATCTGGGAGTTCTTATTGTTATTGGAAGGTAACCTAGAAGGTTTTGGTAGAATGTTCTTGATAAACTTTGGAAAAAAGTGACCCACTGGATGCATAGATGGCTTTCTACAGCAGGCAGGGTAACCCTCCTGCATGTAGTGATTCAGGCATTGCCCATTTAACAGAGCATGGTTCAGGCTGCCCCGGTGTACTTTCTCAAAGAATTTGATGCCCTTTCCCATCAATTCCTATGGAGTGGTAACTTACAAAATTCTAAATGGAGCCTCATCAATTGGAAAACCATTTTTTGGCTAAAGGAGGGGGGTCTTAGATTGCGCTCAGCTATCTTATGCATTCAAGCTCTCGCTGCCAAGCTCTATTGGCAGTGGTGCTCCAGCCCCTCATCTCTATGGGCCTGTATTCTACACCATAAGTATTTTCTAGACATTGAATTTGCCACTATTCCCAGGATGCCTATGGAGGGGAGAGGATCCATGGTTTGGTGTACCTTCAAGGTAGGCGCTTAGCTGGTTAAGCGCAGTCTTTTTTGGATTTGCAACAGGGGCACTGAGGCACTTTTTTGGAATGACTCTTGGGATGGATGTCCCCCTATCTTATCCTCCCACCCACACCTGTAGCCACTCAGCAATGCTCTTCTAATGGCTGGATGGGACTCGGTTGCCCACTATAAGGAGGCCTTCGACTTGGGTTTGGCTGTGGGATATTGGTGGAAAAATTCCTTTGATTGGCCTCCAGGAGCTTCGATGGAGGAACATAAGGAGTTAGCTCAGATTCTTGATTCCAAAAGGTATAGCTCCCTATAGGAATGCGATGTCTTGGCCTGGGGTGAGGTGCCTTCAAGGAAGTATACTATATCTTCGGGTTACATGGCATTGTCGAAGCAAGGGCTCAAAATTACTGAGATAGCTTGGCCTAATCAAGTCTAGAACCATATTTTATGGCCTAAGTGCAATTTATTTCTCTGGGTGTTAACCCACAATAGATGTCTCACATGGGATAATCTTCAAAAGCATGGATTCCAGGGGCCATCTATATGCAGGTTATGTTGCAATAGCGAAGAGACAGCCTCTCATCTCCTCTTCCAGTGCTCCGTCACCACTCAGCTGTGGCATCTTTGGTGGTAGGTTTGGGGATGCTCTTGTTGGCACGCTACCTCCCTAATTGACTTTTGGAACTGCTTAGGCCAACTTCCCTCCAAGGCTGTGCACCTCTAGGCCACATGGATCATCGGCCCTTCCTTCATCTTATGGAATATTTGGCTTGAAAGGAATAGAAGGATTTTCATGGATAAGTGCGTTCAGCTCAAAATCTTATGGTAAAAAGTTATCAAGTCTCTACAAGAGACTATTCATGCCAAGTGTGATAGGGTTGGGAGTCTATGCACTGTTAATGCCTCCATCCACACATGCCTTTCTCTGGACATCCTGGACAATACTTTGGCAGTTTATCCTAAGTACCCAGCGAGGGAGACCAGACTTCAGGCTCAACCAGTGAAACGCGCAGGGCATTGGTCTCCTCCACCAGCTGGAACTCTTAAATTCAATACTGATGGCTCTTCACGAGGCAACCTGGGCTTGGCTAGAATCGACGGAATTGGATGTGATAATACTGGCAATATGCAGTTTTATTTTTCCATCTACAAGGGCATCCATACAAAAAACTTGATGGAAGCCGTGGTGGTCCTCGATGTGTTACAACTATGCTGTTAACTTGGATGGCATAGATTCATATGCAAATTGGATTCCCAGGTCATGGGCAACCTATTGAATAAAAGGAACCTTGAGGCCACAAATTGGCACTTATCGCTGATTGTCTGGTAGATCCTCCAAATATGCTCATCACTGGAGGAGGTGACCTTCAAGCATATTCCCCATGAGTGGAATGGTGTTGTGAACACTTTAGCTAAATGGGCCTCGGAACACGAGCTGAATTGGAACATTCTTGATCAGTCGATGCCTCCTTTGAATCCTTCTCAGAAGCTGGCTCAGTTGGTAGGCCAAGACAAAGATATGTAATTTCTCTTTTTATTTTTTCAATAAATTTTTACCCCTCATTTAGTTTAAAATAATAATAATAATAATAATAATAATAATAATAATAATAATAATAATAATAATAATAATAATAATAATAATAATAATAATAATAATAATAATAATAATAATAATAAATCTTAATTAGATGGTTACAATCATAATTTAATTCAAGATTAATTTTATGTATGTTATTATTTAATTAAATATTCATGATTTTTTGTTTCATTGTAAATTTGAATTCAAAGTACCAAACAAAGCAAGATATTCCTAACCTCAATACCATGTCATCTCTTCTAATTCAATAATAGCAAGTAATGTCTAATTTTTATTCTAAAAATAATGCCACTTAAGCACTTATCACTCTCAATATTATTTCTAAGAATAATATAAATCATAAATCTAACTCAAGTTCTATAAATGGCAAGAGCGGGAACAAAAATTTGGCAATAAAATCATAAACTTAAATTTAATGGGAATTGTAATATATGTAGTAAATTTAGTCATAAAAGATAATATTAATATAACAACTAAGATATAATTAATAATAAAACCTATAAAAATAACAATAGAAATAATTCTAATCAAAATCATCAAAAGAACCATAATTAGAATAATAATCAGGAACATACTTCTAATGTTATTATTTTATATGTTGCCTTGTTTACTTATAATGAGAATGAATAGATTTTATATAGTGTTGCATAACATCATATTACAATATTATCTTATATTTTATTTGATACTTGAGATATTTATGAAAATATTTACTTATGAGATAATTCTTTCTTAGAAGCAGTTAAGGAAGGAAAGAGAATTTTTATAAATGTTATTAATAATGTTTTTTATATACTTAAGAAAAAATTGTTATCTTGTTCTCAACCTATGAATGATAATTTAAGTGTAACTTTGATCAAATATAACTGGTCTATTAAGATTTAATTTTATTCTTTATTTGGTAAAGGTGTTTAAAAGAGTGGTTTATATATTTTTTTGCTTCTTTTGCATGTTGTGTTTCATCAGATAGTAAGAATGAATCTTAATTACAACATGAAATATTAATAAATGTTAGTTTTATAAGTTTACAAAATATGTCTTCTCATAATATTTTTTTTGGTCTTCCTTATATATCCTCTTATCATGAAACTTATGAAGGTTACTTACATGATAATCAACATACTAATCCCTTTTACAAGAATCTTGATGCAAATTCCTCACATCTTCTAAAATTAATGCATAATGATGTTGCAAGGCCTACTGAATTTGTATCTCTTAATAGTTATTTAAATATTTCTACTTTGATATATGATCATACAAGAATGATTTTATTTTATTTTATTAAAAAAAAATTAAGTTTTGTTTAAATTCAAAGAATTCAAAGTAGTTTTTTAAAATGCTTCTAATTTTTACATTAAAAAATTAAGATATAATAATGGTGATGAATATATTATTAAATAATTTTATTATTTTTACATTAGTTTTAGTATTCAAATTAAACTAATAAATCCATATTCCATACATCAAAATGGTATTTCTAAAAGAAAAAATTGTACCATTATAGAAATGGCTAAAACAATGTTACATTCTGTAAATGTTATTAAGTTCTTATAAGTTGAATCTATGAATAATGGTATGCATATTCTTATTAGCGTCCTTACAAAATATTTGTAAAATTCTACTCCTTTATAAATATGGTATAAAAAGAAATTTAGTGTGGCTCATCTTAGGATCTTTGATATCTCTACTTCTATCTATGTTCCTAAAGTAAAAATAAAGAAGCTTGATCCTACCTCCTATTCTTACATTTTTTAGGTTATGGATGTATAACTAAAGGATTAAAAGTATATGATTCATCTAAATGACAAATCATTAATAATGGGAATGTTCTTATTCTCGAAAAATCATTTTTAAGCCTTTCATGGAACCTCTTCAATGTTATTATTTTGATGAGCATGGCTCTTTTGTTTCTCTTTATAAACAAATAGATTCTTTAGATCCATATTTGGATAAATTAGGGTTTGAGTAACCACCTAAATTTCATATTCAATATCAAATACCTAAATGGGAATAATCTCTAATCCAATGTTCTAGTCTTGATAATCTTCAGAAAAAAATTATAACTCAACATTTTTATCATACTTTCATGACTATATGAATATGAATCTCAATATTTTGAGTAATACTTTCAAGATGATAGATGAGAAATTTTTGTGCAAGATAAGTATAATTCCTTAATTAAAAATCATATTTGGGATCTTGTCCCATCTCTACATAAAAGGTATATTGTTGATTTGTAGTGGATTTATAATATCAAATATAATTCAATTGATAAAATTGACAAGTTCAAAAAAATATTAGTTGCTTGTGGGTTTACTCAAAAACTTGGAATTAACTATGTTGAAACCTTTTCTCTTATTAAAAAAATGAGTACTATTACATTACTTATTACTCTTGCAACCTAAAATAGTTGGATTATACACCAAGTGATGTTAAAAACATATTTATAAATAGTGATTTAGAAGAGGAAATATGTATGACTTAGTCTACATGTTTCATCAAATCTAACAAACAAAATTATGTGTGTAACTTTAAAAAACAACTATATGGTTTAAAATAAGCTCCTCAATCTTGGTATTCTAAAATTACTAGTTACTTTAAATAAATTTATTTTTATAAATATTATTCTAATAATTATTTCTTTGTAAAAGTTAAAAATAGTCATATCATCTTAATTATTTTATGTGTTGATAAAATTATTATCACATGTGATCTAATTAATTTAAGTCATATATAGATAAACTAAGTCAAATATTTGAAATGATTGATTTAAGCATTCTTAATTTTTTTTAGGAATCACTATCTCATAATAAAAGTATAATTATTATATCACAATATTAGTATGCACATAATCCTCTTGTTAAGATTAATAGATTGATTGTAAGCTTACATCTAATCCTATTTATGTTGGTGTTAAGCTTGATTAAAAAATTACATGTAAAAAAACTAAACCTACTCTATTTAAACATTTTGATGGTATTTTAATTTATCTAACCATTATTAGCTTAGATATTTTATATGTTGGTGTTACTTTTAGATTTATGCAGAATCCATATTTTAATTATTGGAAATTAGAAAAAATAATTCTTTGATATATTAAATGAATTATAAATTTTAGTTGATTTTATTCTTCCATTGGTAATACTAATTTATATGGTTATTATGATGTTAACCATCATAGTGATACTATAGATCACAAATCTATTTTTGTGTATGTGTTTAAGTTTAGTGTAGATGATATCACTTAGAGAAGCAATATATATATATATATATATATATATATATATATATATATATATATATATATATATATATATATATATATATATATATATAAAGTGTAAAAGTGATATGAATGATGCTAAAGAAGCCATGTGCCTATGAAATTTGTTAAGATAAGTTTATTTGGATGTTTATCATAGTATCACCCTTCATTATGATAACTAAAGTTGTATAGATCTAGTGAAAAACTCAGTGCAACACCAAAAAACTAAATATATTGAAGTTCATGTGTATTTTACCTAAAAAACATTCCTCAATATTGATATTAATCTATAGTTTTATACTAAAAATGAACAACAAACATATATTTTCACAAAACCACTTGGTGCTACCAAGTTTTGTTAGTTTCATATAATGTTAGGACTCTTAGAGTTTCCATTGAGGGGGAGTGTGCATGACAATGTCACTTCATAATGGCCATATGTTCCTTCTTCTTATCTATACTTTTTCTCATTGTAAAGCGTTGTAATAAGTCACTTTATGTGATCTTGGTAAACTTTATAAATGTTGATTTTACATTGTACACAATACATAAAATCATACTTTGCAATAGAGGTTCTTATGTTATAAAAGTTTCCAAATATGCTTAGTGATTATTCATGAGAAAATTTGAGATGTAGTCTCATGATCATTCTAGCCTAGAATTACTTTAAATAGTTTAATAATTTTAGTTATTTTTGTTTTAAGAGGTGATATTTAGTATGATGAGGGTTTTTAAATCATTTAAATCTATACATAGTATAATTTCTTATTAAGGTGACTATGAAATGTATCCCCAGTTTACATTAAGGGTGAGTGTTAGAATAATTAATGTTAATGTGGTACCATCATTGGGCCCTTAATATTTTACTTGGTAAAATAATCAATGTTTTATTATCATATTTAACATTGATTAAAAAATTGTGTAAATTTAATAATAAAACATATTATTTATTATCGACCTTGTTCCTCAACAAAATATGGACCCATTGGTTACAATGGTCACCTCTCCTCATTTCATTATAAATAGGGTCTTCACCCTATTATTATCCAAACTCAATACACTCGATTAAATAATAATGATTGTGACAAAATTATATTTGCATGTGGCAAATATATTATAGAGTTTTGTGAATAAAGTTGATACATGGAAGTGAGGAAATAAAAAATTGTAGAGTGCAATTATATATATATATATATATATATATATATATATATATATATATATATATATATATATATATATATATATATATATATATATATATATAATCTTTTTAGTTTTTTAATCTCTCAATAAGTTTTACCATGTTATCTCATTGTGTTCATTGATTTGTGTATTTCTATTCATGTTCATCTCTAGATTATACCCTGTGTTATTCAATATACATGACATATTGATTTCAAACCTTATTAAGGATATATTCCATGGAGAGATAATAGGTTGTAGCACATATCATAGAGCATGATTAATTTTTTTTTAAATTTTACATTTGGGAAATAATTTTTCATAGTCATGACATTCTTGTTCCATTATTGGCCAATAGTATCATTGTTGTAAGAGATTTAAATACATAGTTTTAAAACTAAAGTGATCACAACATTCATTATTATGAACTTAAAGTATATGAATATTATATTAAACTATATTTAAACATCATAACAATTTCCCTCCAAAATAATGTTTAAAATAAGATCCACTGATGAGTACATAATGCATTACTTGGCACTGTAACCATTTTTTGTCCTCTCGTGTGGAATTTTCAAGAGAGTTAGACTTAGATAAGTAATTATATATATTGTTATGTCACTTGAGATTATATTCACACATGTGACTGCAAAAACATCTAGTAAATATTGCATTATCATCATTTTTATCAATTAATATTAAAGATATTGCAATAGCCATGGCATCAACATGTCTATTATATTTGTGAGGGATTATCTTGATGGAGAAATAAGAGAAGTGAAATATGAGATGTTGGACCATGTATTTATAATGGATTAGATTATCCTCTTTAGTTTGATAAAAATGTATCAACTAATGGATCGCAAGCTCTGAATCACCATATGCTTACAAATATTTGATGCAAAATTTTTGTGTGATTAGCAAATTGAGGATGAGATCTTGATACTCTAGTATGCTACTAGTGTACATGAAAATAACAAATGATAAAAAAAAAATGTTTTAAACTTTTGGGGCAAAAAACATGAATCTCGTAGCAATAATTATAGTGAATTTAAATCCATCAAAATACATGGTCCACATATTGGTGTTGATATTTCAAAAGGTAAATTAATCTCAAAATTATATACTAATGGGTAATAGATCATGTAATGGGGTAGCCACTAATTGATCAATAATGAATTTCCATTTAATATATTTTTGTGACATAAAATGTATATCAAATTCAATAAGATTCATTACCCACTTTGTTATACATCATGATAGATGAGACTTCGACATAAGATATTTAAGTGGATCAAATTTAGTGATGACATGAGTTTCATTATGAAGCAAATAATGCTAGAATTTTTGCAAGGAAAAAATAAGAGCCAAACATAGATTTTTGATAGCAGTATAATTTTTCTCATAATTGAAAAGTGTACAACTAATATAATATATAGCACATTCAAAGTGATCATCATCATATTATGTGAGTAAATCCCCCAAATATTTATCAATGGCATAAATGTATGATAATAAGGGTTGATATAGAATGAGAGGCATGAGAATAATTATGTTGAAAATATATTCTTTAATCAGCTTAAAAAATTATTGACAAGATTCATCCCATTAAAATTTGGTATCTTTATTAAGCAACATTGTAAAAGATTGTGTTTTATTTGCTAATTGAGCCATAAAGTGTTGTATAGATTTAATATGACTTTGTAAGCATCAAAGTTACTTTAAATTACTTAGTAGTGGCATATCGAGTATAGTTTGACTTTATGAGGTTAAAATTCAATGCCTATGTATGAAATTATAGAACCAAATATTTTTCCAAAAGATACATGAAAATGCACTTTTTTAGAATTTAAGCATACATAATATTTCCTCATTATTTCAAATATTTATTTTAATTTGATAACATGTTCTTTTCGATTCTTGGATTTTGCTAATAAATCATTAACATAATATTTAAATGCTCTATGTATGTAATCATGAAAAAATGAGTCATGGCTCATTAATAAGTTTCTCGTATATTATTTACTCCCAAGGGTATGAA
Organism: Torreya grandis; assembly: GCA_037957365.1. Lineage (NCBI taxonomy): Eukaryota > Viridiplantae > Streptophyta > Pinopsida > Cupressales > Taxaceae > Torreya > Torreya grandis. The sequence continues at coordinate 157,619 of JARHVA010003961.1, forward strand.
AATATAAACAACCTTTCCCCATGTTGTCATGAATGATGTCTCTTCTTGATCTACAAGATTGATCTTGATTTGGTTATATCTTGAAAATTCATCCATAAATGATAGTATCTCATATCCTATTATGGAATCCAAAATCATAAATATTTTTGGGAGTGTAAAATAATCTTTAGGATAAGATTTATTCAAATCTTGGTAATTTATACAACATCAAATATCTCTATTAGGCTTTATCAATGGTATGATATTATAAATCAATTTAGTATAATCAATAAAATTCATGAATCTGACATACAAAATTTATTCAACTTCAGTTCTGATTAATGAAACAAATTTTGGATTCATTTTCCTTATCTTCTACTTGATTGGTTTGGCATATGGATATAAGACAATGTTGTTTATAGCCACCTCTGGATCAATTCCAAGTATATATTTATAAGCTCATGAAAATAATTTAGGGTAATGTAAAGCTTGCTGAATATATTTTCCTTCATCATTGTTTAACATGATGGATAATATAACTAATCATGGATCCTTTTCAGTGCCAAAATGAAACTCTATTATTTACACATTAAGTAGTGTTTATCGATATTCCACACATAGAGATATAAGAATAGTATTAGGGATATATAATTATGTTTTTAGTATAGAATCATCACTTTAACCAAAATAAGCATGTGCATTTATTTCATGAGGATTTTTTTACTATGATGGAATGAAGGAAGGTCCTCATATGCACCTAGATACTCCAAAAGATACTCATCATTTGAAAATTCATCTAATGTCAATATTTATGATGATATTGTGTTATTGATGAGATTAGGATATACTAATGATAACTGAGAAAAATTATTAACTTTTTTTTAATGCTCAAAACACATGTGCATAGTAGGTATAAATTTGAGAAGTTGATTAGATTGGTTGATTCGATGATAAATGGATGTATCCTTATATCTAAGACATTCATACCCTTCATTGATAGGAGAAATAATGGGATAATAAAGACCTTTGACATGATTACCTAATCATTATTTAATGATATACTAATATTTTTTAAGTATTTAAATCCAAAACCATATTTATTGAATTTGATTAACATGTTATCTTAATGTGATAAAAATGAGGGTAAATTAGTCGATGAAGTAGATGGGGAGACTTTCATGGAAGAGGGTTACATTTTTGAAACATAATTATGTGTGGGTTAAACCATTGTAAAATATTTGAAATGATCTTGGTCTAAAGGATAAGTATGTATATATCCTTGATAATTAAATTTAAGACTTACATGTAATGTAGAAGGGATGGAATTCATGTCATGAATCCATGGTCAACCTAATAAAAAGTTTTAATTAAGATCATTAAGCATAAACTAGAAAATAGTAACAAGAGTACATGGACTCAGTATAATATTTAAAGTAATTTATCTAGGTACTTGGCATAGTTACTTGGCATTGAATGTTATCAAACCCATGAATTATCATGTTTGAAGAAGTTATGTATTTTTTTTATTATGCCTACTACATTAATGAAAGAGATATTAAAAATATTCAATATAGATCCATTATCAATAATCATTATTTTGACCACCTTATTATGAACAAAGACTTGTATATAAAAATATAAATATTGACTAATAATGTGATATGGGGAAATATATTCTTTTAACATAGATACTTTATTTTGTCCATCAAATGATATAAATGATAAAATCAACATAAGAAGGTTTAGCATTATTAGGTTAAAATTTACTATTTAAATCCTCATATAGTATATATTTATAGACTGGTGTTGTACAAGAGTTCTAATAGTGAAATTTTGGTATTAGTTTTCTCTTATTGATCCAGGGTGGCGAATTCCTTGGATTGAGGGATTTACCTCAATGGAGGTGAGGGTGGGGTTGGGAGAGGGAGACATGGAAACATGAGGGATGATACATTATCACATATTAATAACATTAACATTTTAAGGTTGAATAAAATATTGCATACATGTTTTTTCAATGCTATAACAATGTGAAATTCCATGTAGTGGAGGTTGCTCCAAAGTAAGTTATGGAACATTATCAAAATTTAATCTTGTTTAAATGAAACGAGTAACATCTTGGAAAGTATAAAAATATTTTAAAATAACATACATTTATTTATGTAACATTCAAGAGAGGATTTCATTCATTGAACCCATTATAAATATAATGAAATATAAATTATGCAATGCTAATGATTATTATTAGAGTATAATTTGAATAAAATAATGCTAATAAATTTAAATCAAGAAATACTAATGATTATGAATAAAATAAATGTAAAAATTAAGGTATGTGGGTGATATAGGCAAGGATTTGAATTATTTATAGGCTTTAAAATATAATTAATCATTCGTTGATTACTCTTGGCCCTATCTCAAAGCATGAATTATGGAGATAAAACCATGCCTGTAGCCTACTTACCCTAGTTTCAAGGATACAATGAAAGTAAATTCTTTGAGTGATATGATCCTCTAAGGTGCATCAAAAATTAGATAAATAAAATATTATTGATATGGTATAAACAAATTACCCTATGCCTTTTCGATATACCATGAGGCACGTGGAAACTAAACTTTAAGTTTAGTGATGCACCATGGCTATGAGTGTTAGGGTAAACCCTTCATGCCATGGTTTATATAAACATATAATTAAATAACACTTCATGATAGTCACAAAATAGTTTAAAATATTTCAAAACATAATTTATTAAAAAAACTAAAAGCAAGTGAAAAATAAAAAGTGAAATATTTTTAGTTTCAAAAATCAATCAAATTTCAACCCGAGGTCAAAAGAAAGAGATTCTTTGTCAAAATTATCCAAGGTGAGAAAAAACATTATTCAATTTTATATAAAATCCAAGGTTTAATAAATTAAATCATTTTGTATTGAATACTATCCAAGGTCAAAGGCTGTATTCTTTCAATGGAAAAATCTATAAAAATTTGAAATAAATCCTATATAAAAAATCTGGGACTAACAAGTAATATTTAAAATAAAATGTGGGTTGACTAGAATGTTTAAACCTTTTCATTTAATACATTAATCAATCTAATTTAATTAAACTATTGAAATATAAATGAAATATGTATTGATTTGATATAAAAATATAGTCAAATATAATAAACTATAAAATTTATAAAAATCTGAAACTTACTAAAAATAGTAAACTATGAATAAAGATGTGTGAGCCTCCCTAAAATATAAATAGATTTGAATGTACATAATATTTTTGAGTGAAAAATATATGAAATGACCTTTAAACTTATTACTTATATAAAATAGTAATTCATAGTCTCTAGGAATAAGTCCATAAGAGGCAGAAAAGGGGATAATGTAGCTTTATCTTTGACTACGATCAAGTCTTAATTGATTGTATCCATAATTTATCAATATGGGCCTATGTAATAGTTTTTGAAGGTATAATATTGAGATATTTGTGTTCATATGTCATGCAAAATACCTACTAATATCAAACCCTAATCTTGCACATGTACTATTTAATAACTAGATAACTAAAGGAGTAAAAATAGCTTAGTAAAGATAGCCAAGTTGGACTCAAAAAACCGTTTGTGACTTAGCCCTGCCTACATAGCTAAAATGAGCCTCAGTCTAATATATTTTTCTCTCTTAGAATAATTGTTTGATCCATGATTATAAAAATAGAATGACTTTAGCTAAATGATTTATTATAATTATTGAAAATAGATTCCTTTGACCTACAATTAACATCATTTAGACTTGACTATTGATTGATATAATGTTGTAGAGTTGAAATAGGAAGAAATAGTGTTATTTTTCTCAATGTATAGTGATTATACTATAAATATTTTGTTGGGTTATAATGAGTATCCTGGATGTGCTATTATAAGATAACATTTAGAATAATTTTTCTAATCTAATTTACAATATGCACAGAAGATCTATTGTGTAATGTCTCAATTCAAAAAGTGATCATTGGAGTGTGGGAGATAAGGTCATAGTGTGGTCCTATCTAGTTAGTGTGAACTTGTCCCAAAAGATAAGAGACTATTAGGGTAGGTCTAATAGGAGGATATTGTCTTAATAGGGATTAACGTGACTAAAATATGGATATTTGTGTTATATTTTTAGTGTTTAGAATACAATTAAGGTTTTATAATATATTTTGAGTTAGTAAAATAGAGAATAACTAGGTAAGGGTAAGGATAGTAGGAATAAATATTGTCAAGCTCTTAATGATTAATTTTATGTGTCTACATCTTCAACTAAGTTATTTTTTATTTATACCCAAAGATTTATATATTTAATGAAAAAAGTGATATTAATCTTCCTTTGACCTAAAATTAACATCATTTAGACTTGACTATTGATTGATATAATGTTGTAGAGTTGAAATAGGAAGAAATAGTGTTATTTTTCTCAATGTATAGTGATTATACTATAAATATTTTGTTGGGTTATAATGAGTATCCTGGATGTGCTATTATAAGATAACATTTAGAATAATTTTTCTAATCTAATTTACAATATGCACAGAAGATCTATTGTGTAATGTCTCAATTCAAAAAGTGATCATTGGAGAGTGGGAGATAAGGTCATAGTGTGGTCCTATCTAGTTAGTGTGAACTTGTCCCAAAAGATAAGAGACTATTAGGGTAGGTCTAATAGGAGGATGTTGTCTTAATAGGGATTAACGTGACTAAAATATGGATATTTGTGTTATATTTTTAGTGTTTAGAATACAATTAAGGTTTTATAATATATTTTGAGTTAGTAAAATAGAGAATAACTAGGTAAGGGTAAGGATAGTAGGAATAAATATTGTCAAGCTCTTAATGATTAATTTTATGTGTCTACATCTTCAACTAAGTTATTTTTTATTTATACCCAAAGATTTATATATTTAATGAAAAAAGTGATATTAATCTTCCTTTGACCTACAATTAACATCATTTAGACTTGACTATTGATTGATATAATGTTGTAGAGTTGAAATAGGAAGAAATAGTGTTATTTTTCTCAATGTATAGTGATTATACTATAAATATTTTGTTGGGTTATAATGAGTATCCTGGATATGCTATTATAAGATAACATTTAGAATAATTTTTCTAATCCAATTTACAATATGCACAGGAGATCTATTGTGTAATGTCTCAATTCAAAAAGTGATCATTGGAGTGTGGGAGATAAGGTCATAGTGTGGTCCTATCTAGTTAGTGTGAACTTGTCCCAAAAGATAAGAGACTATTAGGGTAGGTCTAATAGGAGGATGTTGTCTGAATAGGGATTAATGTGACTAAAATATGGATATTTGTGTTATATTTTTAGTGTTTAGAATACAATTAAGGTTCTCTAATATATTTTGAGTTATTAAAATAGAGAATAACTAGGTAAGGGTAAGGATAGTAGGAATAAATATTTTCAAGCTCTTAATGATTACTTTTATGTGTCTACATCTTCAACCAAGATATTTTTATTTATACCCAAAGACTTATATATTTAATGAAAAAATAATGAAGAAAGTGATATTAATCTTTAGTTAAGGTGTTTTTTGTTTGTTCCAAGAGCTTTACCTATTTAATAGAAAATTTAATTAGAAAAAAATATTTTAATCTTCAACCAAGGTATTTTTTATTTATTCCAATAAATCTACCTCTTCGATGTAGTAATATAAAAGGTGAAATCAATTTAATCTACACCTTAGATGTTTTATTTACATTTAGAAATTCATTTATTTGGATGATTGATTTAATGACCAAAAATGATCAAAATAATCAAACTTTAGGCATTTTTTATTCAAAGCATAATTTCTTTTAGGTTTAAGTTATCTCATAAATTTATTCTTTGTTTGAATTAATTATTATAGACTAAGGCACTTCATATATATTAATAACTTTACTTCTTGTGTGAGTGATTAAATGAGAAATTTTATTACATACATGAGTCTTATTTATCCAAATGTTTGTATTAATGAATGATAATAGTTAGATTTTTAGGTCTAAATCATCCTTTTTTATGCATGATTTAATAACTAAATTGGGTTCCCTTATTTTATTTAATAAAATTTATTTTATTTTTATAAATTTGGGAGACCCCTTCTATAGTTATCTAAAGATCATTACAAAATTAGGCCTAGTGCTTAGCCATTTAAGGAAATTGTCTACCTGTACCATGATTATCCATTTTGAAATATTTTGAAATTGGTGTTTGAAAATAAACATAGGCTTTGCATTTATCTTATACCATATCTTCAATCTAATTTTTAGTGGTTATAGCTACCCACATGTCATTATGTGATAAAATAGTTTTAGTGGACATAACATTTTTCATCTAGAACAAAAGGTATAAAATCTAAATATATGTGGCATACTGAAATAGTCTACTTTCAAACTATATTTAATGTTTAGAAATGAACCTTACCTAGTATCAAATTATTTTAAAAAATATTTTGGATGATAATTTGATTTATGTAATGCACTTTGAAATCCTCAATTTAAATTTTGGTTCCTTTATATGTGCCATTCTATTAATCCTAATGCATTTTGGGATTTTAGGCTTTATAAGCCAATACCTTTTTTATTTATTTATTAATTACAATGTTAAATCCTTCAATAAATCTAATCATGCTTGATTATCTTGTTGTATCACAATTGAGTTCTTATTAAGGATTTTTATTTTGTAAAATTACCAGTGGGTGTAACTTTCTATTGGTATATCTTATTTATTGTAGGTGTTGAGTTTTAAAGATAAAGTTTATAATATTTGATTTAAAATGTTTTTTTAATAACTGCATCTTTTGAATATTTTAACTTTCATTGGAAAATCACTGTATTCATAAATTAATGCTCATTTATAGTTTCTTAGAGATAACATTTCCAACATTATGTCAACCTATTATTTTTGTCAAATAAAAAAATAGAATAATTACTATATTTAATAAAAATATATTTCCTTAAAATAAAATACATAGTATGAACAATACATTCTTAATTTTTGTATTATTTTTACTATGACGTAAATTGATGTAACTTATATAAATGTTTATATTGATGAATAAACAATATTTGATATGTAATGCTTCTTTTAATGGTTAAATATTTGTAGTGTAAACTGCATTCATGAGTTTGGAATTATTAAGTCTATGATCTAAGCTAAACTAAGTAATTCTTGATTGATATTTTATGAATATCTTTATTAAAAAAATTATATGTAATTTACAAACATCCTCTTAAGCCTTGGTTTATATATATTCCTCTCACTTTAAAAAATAGGACTGAATAAACTTAAATAACACACATTGGCTTATTATGACTAAAAAAAGGCAAAATTAAATGTGAACATCATAGAAAATCTAACCTAATAAATTGAAACTATTATTCTATAAATGATCATTGATTATATATTGTGTATTTGTAAATATATTAAGAAGACTCAAGACTTTTATTATTAAAATCTACTCGTTATGTCATTTGTTAGTTCTGTGTCACCCCCTGCTAATAGAAAATTTAGCTACTTGATGCATATGAAATCCAATGATATAATATTGATTATCTTGATAAGCCTAATAACTACACTATGCATATGAAATCCAAGGATATAACACTAACTATCTTGATAATATTAATTGATTTAAGAGATTTAACATATTAATATTCATGAGTCAATTCAAAATATTTGATTCTTAATCATTTTGAGTTGATAACCAACTAAATAAATACTTAGTTCAATTAAAATTTATCTCATGTTTATAATTAACCTAGAATAACTAAGCTTGTATTAAAACTTTTAGGCTCACTAAGATGTAATATGTGTTGGTGTAGGTTTTTACTACACATTTATACTTCAGATTGTTTATAAGGATAATTAGATCCTTATGAGATCATTATGACATCACCATGATGTCATCATACACTTCTAAGTGCATGGGGTCACATAGTAAGTGGATAGAGTCATCCATCCCACTTGGTCCCTTGAGTGCCTAGTCCATTTAGGTAACTTTTCTCACTGTGTTCCCCCAATACTCTCTCCACCCATTATGGAGGAGTCCATCCACTCAACTTCTCTGGCTGAGTTATCCTGCACTCAACCAGCATATTTATAGGCCTTCTATGTGTATTTGGGTGGATTGTGTGGAGTGGAGTGGAGTATTAATCATTTTAAGCCATTTCTAGCTTTAGCATTCAGTGAAGATTATGGATCTACATGGCCCTTGTACCACTTCTATAGTGTGATTGTAATCTTTGTGCTATTGTGATACTTAACTAGAAGATGTGTAAGCTATGAGTGATAGAGATGTGAGCTTAGTGAGATATAAGATTAGAGCTATTATAATTCATTCCATCTTCAACTCATTCTAAATACATTTATTATAGTTCTACTATCTTCTGATTTCTAGCTTCAATAGTTGTGTGTTCACTCTACTGTCACCAATCTTGGATGTTCAATTCTAAATGATTTTCACATGGTATCAAACATAGAATCATCTGAGCCTTTGTATAAGCAATCCATCTCCATTTTTTAAAACATTTTATTGCAATTTTTCTCTCTTCTAATTTATAGCTTCAACATTTGTGTGTGTTTTCTCTATAGATTATTGCTCTTCTAGAGCTTTCATAGACATGAATTTTGGAGAAATTCACTAATTTTAGTCACAGTACACACATAGAGAGTATCTATGACTCATATTTTCCTATGTACATTCATCTGACAAAGCTAAGTACTTCATTATCATCTTTTGGGGTGTCTTTTAGTCTCTTCTTATTTTCTCTCTTCTGAGGGGGAGTTTTATACCATTGGATTTTCTCCTTTTACTTCAATTTATGAGAGATTTCATTATATTTGGGTACCTGATCTAGCCTAGCTGTTAGGACCTAAGTTTATTACCCATCTAAGCTATGCTTAAGGGGGGTATTGGTGTAGGTATTTACTCCACCTATTTACTTCATCTTGCTTATATTATAATTAGTTCTATTAAGTGAATGATGACATCACCATGATGTCATCATACACTTTTGAGTGCATGGGGTCACATAGTGAGTGGATGTGGTAATCCATCCTACTTGGTCCCCTAAGTATATAGTCTACTCAGGTCACTTATCCCAACGTGTTCCCTCAATGCTCTCTTCACCCATAGTGGAGGAGTCCATCCACTCACCTTATCTAGATGAGTCATCCTACACTCAAATAACCTATTTATAAGCCTATCCTCTAGGGAATTTTGTATGGAGTGGAGTATTTCTCATTATAAGCCATTTATAGCTTGATTATTCAGTGAGCCAAAGTGTCATTACTCTTTTGTGTATTGTGGATTGCTTGAACTACTTAGTTGTGAGTTTTGATAGCTTTGAGAGTTGTGATAGTTATGAAATTTGAGACTTTTTATAAATAATCCATATCCATTCTTGAATATAATTTATTATAGTTATTCTCTCTTCTGATTTCTAGATTTAATAATTATGTGTGTTCACTGTATAATTACCAGTCTTGGATGCTTAATTATAAATGGTTCTTACATGGTATTAGAGATGGAATCATTTAAGACTTTGTATAAAAAATCCATATCCATTATTGAATACAATTTATTAAATTTTCTCTCTTGTGATTTTAAGCTTCAATAATTATGTGTGTTTGCTCTACAATCACTAGTCTTGTAGCTCTGATGCCATGTGAGAATTGTTCAAAATTGGACATCCAAGACTGGTGACTATAGAGTGAACACACACAAATGTTAAAGATAGAAATAAAAATAGAGAATAACTATAATAGATGTATTCATAATGAGGTGGAGATGGAAAATATTATAATGACTTGAATCTTATAGCTCACTAAGCTCATTACTCTATCACTCACAACTTACACATCTCTTATCTAAGTAGAACATTAGCACAAGACTTATAATAACACTATAAAAATGGCACAATCACCATGTAGATTCACAATCGTCACTAAATACTCCACTCCACTCTACATAAACCACCTAATCCATGAAGAATGCCTTAGAGTATAGGTTTATAAATAGGTTGGTTGAGTGAAATATGACTCATTTAGATAAGGTGAGTGGATGGGATCCTCCATATGGGTGGAGAGAGCACAATGAGAACATATTAGAAAAAGGAACCTGAGTGTACTAGACACTCAGGCGACCAAGTGGGATGGATAACCCCATCCACTCACTGTGTGACCCCATACACTCACAAGTGCATGATGACATCATGGAGATATCATAATAACCTCATAAGGACCTAATTATCTTCCTAAGCAAGCTAAAGTAGACATGCGTAGTAAAAACTTAACCAAAACCCCCTTAAGCATAACCTAGGTGGGTAGTAGAATTAGGTCTTGGTAACTAGGCCTAATCAAGTACCCAAGTATAAAGTAACTCTAAAAAATAGACTGAAAGGAGAAAACTTAGTGGAAAAAAAATCCATCCCAAAAGAGAGAAATGAAGAAAAGTGGACTAAAGTACTGTCAAAAGATAACACTTAAACAATCATCACTCCAAGTACAGAGTAATGATCCCTAATATCTTACAAATCATGAAAGATATATGCTTCCATAAAGAAAAGAGAGAAGGTAAGCAAAGAATATCACATGGTGAATGCTATAGTAGGCCCCTATGTAACAAATTTTATCTCTTCCTTTTTGAAGAAAGAAACCAAAAGTTATCAAACTACAGAATTGCCACTCAAGTGGAATGCAAATAGGAATCAAGATGTAGATCTTTGCAAAATGCTCAAATGTCTCCCAAAGAATGTTCAAATGTGTCAAAGTATGATCAGGTATCACAAGCCTAATAATAGAAGATGGAAATGAATAAGCATACAATGAAGGGGAGAGAATGCCAAGATAAGAAGATAGATATAGAACATTCATTGAAAGCATGTCCATGGGAAGAAGAGAGAAAGACTCAACAATGATCAAAATCGAAGACTAGTCTACAAATGAATCACTCATATCTGTAAGATGAATGTACACATGAACATATAAGTCATTCATACTATCTATGTGTGTATTCTTATTGAAAATAGTAAAGTCCTCTAAAATGCAAGTTTGTAAAGGCTGTAAAAAAGTAATAATCTATAGAAGAATGGATGTAAAATTTATAATGAAACAACTAAAGTTCAGCAAAATATCATATTGTAGTGGGGGATTGATAGAAGGAAGATCTTTGTCCACCATGGATGTATCATCACATGGAAAATAGGCAAGAAGAGATAGTAAAATAGTCTCTAAAGAGATGATAGGAAGTGAAAGAGGAGGTGTGACATAAAACATAATAGGATCCCTGAAAAGACTCAAAAGAGTGTTATAAATAGTGGAAGAACACTCTTTATGATCTACATGGTGGTGTATATCCCATGAAACATGCAACAAGTGACCATAGACATATTCACAAGAGTTAGCCCAGGCATCATATTAACTTGGGTCAATAAGAGCATGAATATGTCTATAGAATAATGGAATAAGTTTTCATAATTTGAGTGAGTGTTCCATGTACACATGCCATGAAACATAATTGGCATTTATAAGAAGGAAAACTAGCATAGACTCAAACTTCCTCATGAACAAGTATCTCTCAATTAGAGTCAACATGATCAAGATAAGGTACCAAGGAAGTGTAAGACCACACAATACAAATTGAAATGATTCCCTAAAGCACACTCAAGAATGAGACATCATGCACAACAAAGAATGCATCCAAGTTAGTAATTAGTTTTAGAGTAAATGATAATGCACTCTCAAAATGGATATGTCATAAATAATAAAAATTGCATTCATGTGTGAGCAATTAGTACATGAATAATAATGCAAAAAGTGGTAGAGCCCATAGCATAAGTAACCTCCCTAAATATCATACTTAATATTTTTAGTGAATTTTATAATTAAAATAGGTCTGTTGTAATGGTAATGAAAAATAAATCACTTTTTCAAAAAGTGGCACTCAAATCCGAGTTACCAAGCAAAAGTTATGGCAAATAAAATTTCCCATAATTAATGGCCTATTTAATGAATTTACACTTAAAATTTTAAATGTATGACCATAAAAAGGGTTTATGTGGCCTTCCAACTACTCGTTATAACAAATAAAAAATGAAGAATGCAATGACTTTTTTTTAAGAGAGGGAATTGGCCTATTGCCAACTTGAGCCTCACCCTTCATCTTCATTAGGAAAAAATACAAGTTAAGTTAAAAACCAATGAAACTATCCCCTTAACAATATATATATTTTAAATAAAAAACTATCATGCCATACCATGTGCAATAAATTGATCTATCTTCACCAACAATTACATCCACCTCTTTGGCTCCCACTCCTCTTGTCTGCTACCCATTAAAAATCTCATCCCATCTAAAGACAATAATTCTCCACTATGTAAAAGTAGCTATTAGATAGATGGAATTGTTTATTATGGGCCATTGGATGGTGAAATAGATACAGATTTAGAGGATATTTAACCAAGGCTAAATCACCATATTGGTGGGAAACAAAGAGCAAGCCATGAGTGGTGAGGAGCATTTATGGAGGTTGAAATGGCAAGGAGAGCTTGTTCCTGAATCAGCTATATCCCACACAAGACTCAACCCTAAATGATAGTGAGCTAGGAGGTTGAGTGCTGGTAATAAGAATGTGTGGATACCACTAGGATGGGAATGTATGGGAGGCAATAACAAGTTGAAAACAAATAGTAGGTGGATTGAAGATTGTGGTAGGTATATTGAGAAGACTTTAGGCGATAGATTTGGAGATCAAATAATAGTCTAAAACCACTATCAAGAGTAAAAACCATGGGTTGATTACTTAATTTTTCTACTCTTCCTCTAATATGCCTTGTAACTAGATGTAGAACAATGTTTGTAGCTTGATAAATGGTAAGGACCAATATGACGTGAACAAGCTTGGTTGGATCAAACCACCAAGTGTAAAGATGTCTGTGTTTCTAAGCTCTTTATGTATCTGTTCAAGTTTAACCTAGTTTTTTTTAACCACAAACAACTTCCTAAAACCAAAAAAGGGGATGTCCTTGAGCTATTGTAGAAGGCCAAAAAAATAGGTCTTTGAATCTTCTCGAATCACAAGACTAACACCAAGGTTGATAACACCACCAACTAGGTCATGTATCTTACATGCATAAGTGACCTTAAGGGTTTGTTGAGTGAATAACCTTAAAAGGATATTTTTCCAAACCAATACAAGCAATAGAGAATCTAGCCTAAAATCAAAAAAAAAAAAACCCTTGCAATTTTTTTTGGTCACGTTCGGTGATCAAGGGATTTTAACAAATCTTAAGTTTTTTGATATTTTTAATTCAAAATAACACCAAAATTTCATAAACCATCTTAGCAAATGATGGAGAATAAAAAACATTATACTATTCAAGATTTAAAATAATTATAATAGAATAAATATGGTGTTTGATACCAGTAATAAAAATTTTGATACCATGTTAGAATTATCCAAAATGAAACATCCAAGATCAATGACTGTAGAACAAACACACATAAATATTGAAGCTAGAAATTAGAAGAGAGTAGAACTAAAATAGATTGTATTCAAGAATGGAGATGGATTGATTATATAAAGGCTCAAAGTTCATAGCTCTCAAAGCTATCATAGCTCACACCTAAGTATCTTAAATAATCCACAATATATAAAGGACCAATATCTCTCTAGCTCATTAAATGCTCAATCCAGAAATGGATAAGAATGAGCAATACTCCAATCCATACAAAATGCCATGGAGGATAGAATTATAAATAGGATGGTTGAGTGCAAGATGACTCAACATAATAAGGTGAGTGGATGGAGTCCTTCACTATGGGTGGAGAGAAAATTGAGGGAACACAGTGGGATAAGTGACCTAAGTGGACTAGGCACTCAGGGGACCAAGTGGGATGGATGACCCCATCCACCCACTGTGTGAATCCATGCACTCACAAGTATATGGTGACATCATGGTGCTATCATCACTTACCTAATAGACCTAATTACTATATAAGCAAGATGAAGTAAATAGGTATAGTAAATACCTATGACAATAGTATGCTCCTTTTATTAAAACTTTTAGGCTCACTAAGATGTGGTATGGTCCCTCTTTTAATTCTTAACCTTGTAATTTTATCATAGTTTAACTTAAGAGATCCATATCTTTATGAGGTTAAAATTATTCATTTAAAATTGTGTCCGTGTAGTCATTAGAAAATAGTAAACTAATATTTGAGTAATATTAAGAAAGATCATGTTGGAATAATAATAATTTTGGGTTTACATTCTCCACATTATTCTATTAAACAAATAAATACTATATTTATTATTTACATACAACCAAATATTTAAAAATTGGTTATACAAGTAAGAAATTATTATAGTTAGTTTAAAAAGGTGGATTGGTTTGTTTCAACTAGCCACAACCTTTATAAAACTATTTTAACCTTTAAAAAAATAAGTGACGTAAAAGAAGAGTTTATTGGGTCTGCAAATGTTTCTCAAATAATAGATTAAGCTTTGTGAATTTTTTTACCTTATTGAATTTTTCTCACATTAAAACTGTAATGTGTTTTCTCTCTTATTTCTTTCATTATTTTAATATTATTACATGTTATGTAATTAATTAATTAGTTTATTTATTTATTTACATATCATTCATATTAAATAAATATTCAATTCTTTCCATTTGTTATTATGACATGGTACCACAGCTACAATTTATTTAACTTATTTGTAAGTAGTTTTTATTCTTCTTAGAAATTATTATAATAATGTTGTATGAAATAAATATTATAATTTTTTTGTAGAATTATTTTTCTAGTCAACTTGTGATAGAATTTATAATTGTAAATATTATAAATTATAAATATTATTTTAAAAAATATAAATATACTAAAAATATAATAATAAAAATTATTATACAAACATATATATAAACATAATTAAAAAAAAATTATGAAAACTATTGAACCTTCATTTATTTTTATAAACACTGGTTTTGTAACCCTATATATTTATTATAGTAATTTTATTTTATTATATTAAAATAAATTAAAGTTAAAGAGCAAGAATTCTTTATAGTAATATTTTTATCCTAAATATTTATTATAGTAATTTTGTATAGTGAATAATGATTATTTATAAATGGTATAACTATATCATAATATTTGAATAGTGGCATAATTTGATAAAATATTCAAATAATGAGTTACTATTATGGTAATTGCATACCATAATAATTTAATATGGGTTTTGTGGTTTCAAAACATATATGTTTAGTTAAGTGAAATTTTAAGAAATTTAAGTATTAATAAGAGTGTCAATCCTCAAGTGTTAAAATTTTGTATTGCATAGAATTTATAATTTTATTTTATAAAGAGTCATCATTCAACAAATTTTAAATATATAGGTTAGGTTAAATTTAAAATTTTAGCTATGATGAAGAAGGAAATTTAATTTTTCATTATCGATCCTTAAAGAAGAAAAATGGGGTGAATAATTTTTGTTATCACTCTTTCCTCCTAAGACTCACGCCATGTGTAATTAAAGTCAATTTTATCAGTTACAAGTGATAGTGGGTATTTAATTAAAAATTAAGTCTTCATGCTTGCATTTTCAATCAAAATGTCCCATTATTTTTATTTTTTTTAGATGAAATACATGTTAAGGAAGTACCTATAACCACAAACAAAACATATAATAATAAGGGTCAAATGAGACACCTCAAAAGGTGACTCATGGCTAAAAAAAGATGAACAAGTAGATAAACCAATTCTTCCAAAAGAGACACACCAACCATTAGACAAAAAACATAAATATGGAATATTTTATAAGACCTCTATTTTTTTGAGTCAACTACATGACTTCCACAAAACAACATCCTTCTTAGAAGGACCAATTGGGACTATACTACTAAAAGGCAACTTAAAAACTCATTACAAGCATAGTTCACCATATGCCATTATCTTATATGAATCAACTTCTCTATGAAACATAATTCACTTCTTATCTTCTATAAAACTTCTATGCTACCCCACTGAATAGAGAATCATGATGGAAGACTAGACCTTAGATCTTCCATTATTTTATTTCTCTACAATTTGGTCCACTCCCCCTTATATTCTATATATTTTTTCTACTAGAATGGATATTTCAATGAATTTAAAGGGTTGTGATTTATCTTCTACTAAACCAAAAAATTTAGATTTTGGCTTTGGTATTTCTATCTGAGAAATAGATTTCCAAGTGGAAGTTTAAATAGGGTTTTCTAAAACTAAGTTCAACCCCCTCTCATCATAAGTGAATGGATCCTCCTCAAAATCTTCATTTTTAGTAAGAGGTTCAAGCTCATATAAATACTAATAATATTTTTTTTCTTATAATGAGGAACAATCAGAACAAGGTGGGAGGGGCATAAGTCTATCCACCAAGAAGTTTCCTTATTATTCTATGGTTGTTATAGTATTTCGTCAAATGACATGTGTTGAAACAAATTTGGAATAAAAATAATAGGCCTTCATAATCATTTGAGGTGTTGACATTAACCACAATTTGTCACCTACTTGTAGGATAATGTTTTTAGGGAGATCATTTGAGGTGTTGACATTAACCAGTATTATGGTAAAGGTGGTGTGAGAAAAGAAAGTGGTCTCTGGGTACATTTTTAGAAACTTACCAAGGGGGTTTCCTATTTATTTAAATCTATGAATGGACCAAAATTAAAAATAAAGGTATGGTAGGTGGATCTATATGGGTCTTTTTTTTAGAGGTTTTATGAGGGGGTTAAAGAAAGAGGACCAGAATTTCATGATTAAGGGATGACAATTCAAGCTCCAAGACTGGATTTGAATTAGTTCTTTATCCTTAAATCATCAAAAAAATGATGATAAAAAATATATTTAATCTAGGGTAAATTTTGAGCCTAACTTTTAGAAGGCATTGCTAGTGATTTGATATCCAGGCATAGAAATCTTGGATTTTTAGCCATAAATTCAAAAATCTATAGGTAACACCATTAGATGAAAAAAACTTCATGGAATATCACCTCTTTAGTCTCCTCCTCATCAAAAATAACCATATTAAAAGAGGATTTATGGTTAATATGTTTAGGGATAGATCTGGGTGATGACTTTAAAGCAACCTTTGCAAAAGATTTCAACCATGTCTTGTGGCTCTCAAGATTTTTCATCATGGATTCCAACCTCTCCTAACTAAGTCCCTATAAATAGGTTAATGAAGTTCCATATTCATATATATGAATAAAAAATAGATAAAATAGTATTATGCTACCACCACATGGTGTTTGGAACCATTTAGTGTCTTAACTGGTTGAGAATTAATGAACACCTTAGTTAGTTAGGTTCATACAAAGTGGCCATTCAAAATAGGGGAGTTAATTACCATCCATATTCTATCCTTGGAGTGTAATGAGTTCCAAGACCAATGTATTTAATTTGGGGAAGGAGTACTTGGGAGTGTGACATGAACAAAAGACTGTAGCTAGGATCTTTCAGTCCTAGAGTAAGGGAGGGCAAACTAGGTTTAATGTCATTTAAAACTTTGATGGGTAAGAATGGGAGTGGAAGAGAGGCCATTTTTAAAAATCACCCTCAATAATTCTAACTATAAATAAGAGTATTTTTTAGTTTTTTTATTTCAATCCCTATTTATCACAAAATTAAAAATATATTTATTTTATTGTACATGCAAAAATATATTTTATTGTTATTGATTAGACACAAAAAGTGTGTAAATGTCTATCTATATTTTTTGTTTTAGAAATTTAAAATATTATAGTCATAAAAAATTGGGCTCATAAAGCTTCAATATGGATAAGTCACAAATGTTAAATGGGACTAACTATAACATTTATAAGATTGATATTAAAGTTTAATTTATGGTTAGAAGGTCATGGATTATTGTTAATGGGAATGAGAAACCTCCATTTATGAGACATGTGACAGTCAAAAATATAAATGCTTATAAAAATAAATTTCAAGAATCTATATAAATCATACTAATAAGTGTTAATAATGAATTACTACTCCATGTCGGTAATGAAGAATCTCCTAGTGAAACTTGGAAACTTCTTGAATCAATGCATGAAGGTACATGACACAATATGGTCATTAAATTTTTTATTGAACTCATGGTAAAATCCATTAAAGGTGATGATTTTTTTAAATTTTATTTCTAAAAAAAACATCAAATCATAACTAAATTTATTTAATTGTAATTTAATTCAATATCAACTTCTCTATTTCATTATTTAGTTAAATATTCATAAGAAGTTATATATTCATAAGAATTTTTGATATTTTATTTCTATTATTAACTCTAAATATAAAATAGAGGAATACATGGCTAACCTCATTGCTCTTTAGGATATTCTTCTTCAAAAAGAATAAGTGGAAAATTTATATTTTAAAGTGAATGTCATTTAGGTACTTGTTACTCAAAAAATGTTCTCAAAAATAATGAAAACCAAAAAATTAAAATAGAATTCAAATCAAAATCTTTCAGTGTGAATAATAAGGATTGGAATGAGAAACCTATAAATAGTTATTATAAATTAAAATTTAATGTAAATTGTAAACTCTATGAAAAAATTTATCATAAAAAAGAAGATTTTTATAACAAAGGGGGACTAAATTATACAAACCCTAAAAATTAAAAAAGAATATTTTTTATAATCAAAATCAACATAAAAATTAAAACCATAAAAAAAATAGCAATCAACATCAAAATTCTAATAATTCTACTCCTTATGCTATTTTGTTTACTTTTAATGATTATGAATAGATTTTAGATAGTTGATCTTCAAATCACATAACATGCTTGTCTAATATTTTATCTAATACTAAAAATATACATGAAATGATATATTTAGGTAATAATTTATTTTTAGAAGAAACTAAACAAGGTAAAGTAAAATTTGTAAATGGATTCTTAATTTTTTTTTATGTTCCTAAAATTAAGAATTTTTTTTAGTATGTTTCATCTTACACACGTTAATTTCATTATAACACTTATTAGTGATAAATAGTGCATTAAATACCAATATAGTTCTCTAATTTCTGAAGGTATTCAAAAGAATGGTCTTTATATTTTTACTTATTTTTATTATGCATCTTGTCTTTCCTTTTAAATTATAAATAAATCTCAATTATGGCATGAAAGGTTTGGACATGATAATTCTAGGAATATTTATGACATGTCGATACATGGTCTTATATTTAGACTACCTAAAATTGAAATGTATAATGAAAAGTGTGTAAGTTACTTATGTGATAGGTAATAGACTCAACCCTTTCACAAAAAAAACATGATGCAAATTCCTCCTATCTTTTTGAACGTATTCATAGTGATGTTACATGACCAATTGAAGTTACATCTCTTAATATATATTTATATGCTTTAATTTTTATTGATGATCACACTAGAATGATTTGGATTTATTTTATAAATAAAAAATATGAAGTGTTTCCTGAATTAATGAAATTAAAAAATTTATTGAAAAAATTCTAACTATTTTAAACTAATAATGGTGGTGAATACATTAGTAAATATTTATATTCATTTTTCATTTCATATAAAATTCAAAGATAAATAACAACTCCCTATTCTCCACAACAAAATAAAATTGTTAAAAGAAAAAATAAGACTATCCTAGAAATAGCTACAACTATGTTACATTGAACAAGTGTTCATAAATTTCTTTGGGCCGAAGCCATGAACACTATTATGAATATTATTAATATACTTCATACTAAAACATTACATCTTTCTAATAATCTAAAAAAATCATATTAAAAAATTAATTGTTGCTCATGTTAGGATATTTGGAAGACCTAGTTTTATTTTTATTCCTAAAGTCAAAAGAAACAAACATGATCCTACTTCTCAGACTTGAATTTTAATAGGCTATGAAGGAATAACTAAAATATGAAGGGTTTATGATCCATCTAAATGAAAAATCATTGGAAACAAGAATGTTAAATTTTATTAAAAATCTTTATGTGAGTCTTCTATAGAATGCTCTCAAGTTTCCTCTTATGAAGACAAAAACACTTATGTTCCTCCTTATAGAGAAATAGATTCCTTAAAGGAAGATTATCCAAAATTGGATATTTTTTTATTTGAGGGGGATCCTTAATCATTTTGTATTCAATATAAAAGACCTAAATAGGATGAATCCTTAATTTAATATTCTAATCTTAAAATCCTTAATTAAATGATTATAATTCAACAAACTTATTGTGCTTTAATGACTCTTTATGAATGTGAACCCCAATATTTCAAGGAAGTAATTCAAGATGATAGATAAAAATATGCCATGTAATATAAATATATAGCCTTAATAAAAAATCATACTTGTGATCATATCCCTCCTCCTCTTCAAATAAATATTATTGGTTCTAGATGGATTTATAAAATTAAATATAACTCAATTTGGGAAATTGACAAATTTAAAATTAGGTTATTTGTTAGAGGATTTAATTTAAACCTTGGTATTTATTACGTTGAATTCTTTTCTCATATGAAAAAAAGAGTATTATTATATTAATTAATGCTCTCATCACTCAAAATGGTTGGAAAATACATGAAATGGATTGTAAAAATACTTTCTTTAATGGTGACATAGAAGAATAAATATTTATGACTCAACCAAAATATTTTTAAAAACATAATAAGAATATTACGTATGCAAGTTTTAAAAATATTTTTTTGTCTTAAAACAAGATCTTCAAACTTGGTATTCTAAAATTACAAGTTTTTTAAAGAGTTAATTTTGTTTTATTTTTTGATAATGATTTCTTTGTGAAAATTTAAAATAGACATATTATTTTAATATTTTTATATATGTAGATGATATTCTCCTTACTGATAGTCAAACTAACTTAATTATTAAATATAAATCTAAACTAAATCAATATTTTGAGATGAATGATTTATACATGGTTGTATTTTAGGATAAAACCTCAAATTTAGTTATCTCAATCTTAGTATGCACATAACTTTGTTGTTAAATATAATATGATTGATTCTAAGCATATTTATACACCAATTGAAGTGTGTGTTAAGCCTGATCCAAAACATTCATGTCACAAAGTTATTTCTAATTTATATAGACAATTAGTAAGAAGTTCAATTTATATAACTACTATGAGATGAGATATTTCATATGTTATAAGTGTTGGTTTTAGATTCAATCAAGATCCATATCTATATTATTAGAAATTATCAAAAAAAAAAAAAAAAGGTATATCAAAGGAACTATTAATTTTGATTTTTATTCTTCTTCTATTGATAATACTAATTTATATGGTTATTGTGATGTTGTTCATGTTAATGATGTCATAGATTGTAAATCTACTTTTGAATATGTGTTTAAGTTTGACGTAGGTGTTATTACTTTAAAAATTAAAAAAGCTTGTAAAAGTATGATGGAACTTATTAAAGAAGTAATGTGGCTATGAAGGTTATTAGAATAAATTAATATGGGTGTCTCTCAAAATACAAATCTTCTTTGTAACAATCAAATTTCTATAGCAATAGATAAAAATCTATTTCAACACAAAAAAATGAAACATGTTAAAGTTTATGTGCGTTTTAAAAATTCCTCAATGGTGATATTGACTTGCATTATTATCCTACCAATAATCAAGTGACAAATATCTTCATAAAACCACTCTGAACTACAAAATTTTAATTTTTTTGAATAATATTGGGCCTCTTATAAATGTCATTGATGGGGAGTGTGTATGACAATGTCACCTCCTAATGGCCATGAGTTTATTTTTAGCTCTAAACTTCTTATCTATTGTAAAAAGTCACCCTAGGTGATTTTTGTGTAAACTTTATCATATGTGAGTTTAAATTGTACCCAGTAATCAAATATATTTTTTAATGAAGTTGTTTATGTTATAAAATAATCTAAATTATTGTAATGTTATCCATGAGAAACATTATGATGTAGTTCTATTATCATGCTACCATAAATCACCCTATGTGGTTTAAGGGTTCTAATTCATTTTATATAAAAATGTGATATTGGCATGATAAAGGTGTTTAAATACTTCAAGTGTTACATGCTAGCCGAAACTCATCATGGATGGTTTATGGATAGTAATTCCTTTAATATAAAAAGGTGACTATGGCATGTATTTAAACTAAACATTGAGAGAGGGTGTTGGAATAATATTTTTTGTCAGTTGAAATCTGGCCCACATTATATATATATATATATATATATATATATATATACATATGTTTTATGAGTAATAAATTATTATGGCTAATTTAAACTAGTGGATCAATTGGTTTCAACTATCCATAATTCTTATAAGAGTGTTTTAATCTTTAGTGAAATATAATTATTTTATTATTAAAACATATTGATTTATAAGAGTGGTAATCTCTAAATTTTATGTGAATAATTGTGAATCATTGAGGCAACAAAGAAATTTATTGTGTCTATAAATGTTTCTCAAATAATAGAATAATCTTTCTAGGTTTTTGACTTCACTGAGGTTTTTCTAGGTTTACATTATGTAATGTGTCTTGTCTTTTATTTATTGACTTATTTTAGTGATATTAAAAATTAGGTAATTAATTATCTTATTTTTTTACATGTCATTTATATTAAAAAAATCTTTGATTCTTTCTGTTGATTATTATGATAAAACACATGATTTGATGAATAAAATTTGTAACTATTTAAGTTAATAAAGGGATGAAATAATATTAAAGTTAATTTATAAAACCCCTACATAATCCACTATGGGTACATGTGTCCTATTACTTTAAAAATTGCGAAGGCCATAGTTAAATTATCTACATAAAGACCCTAACTCTTTTAGCATGATCAGGAAGATGCAATGCTTATTACATTCTATATTCTCTTTTGCTAAGAATGTCAAACTAAGTAGATCCTAAAATATATAATGTGCTAGATTGTACAACTTAAATATAGTGGTGAAAATTTAGAGATTTTATATTGATGGATTAATTAAAGGTTTGACATGGGTTCTATTGAAATAAGTAGCGTGATATGACTGTATTGCTTTAAGATAAATTATAAAGGTGTGGATATTACTACACCTAGTCACTTATATATTGTTTTATTGGATAAAAATTATAGAAAATATGATGTCATTGTTTTGACAAAAGTTTTTGTAGGCCTACCACCTGGCTAAAATTGATTGTATCCATTAGCATTCAACTTGTTCATTTGGGACAAGTTACTCCATACAACTCATGTTGATGGAAAAATTTACTCGAAGAAAAAAATAATTAATGTTTGTGTTAGTGTGGTGTAAGACATATTGTATTAGATACTGAATTGGAACACCAAGAGCTCTTGGTAAATCAAATATGTTGGTTCATTCCACTTCAATAATAAACCTAAATTATTATTATTATTATTATTGTTGTTGTTGTTGTTGTTGTTGTTGTTGTTGTTGTTGTTGTTGTTGTTGTTGTTGTTGTTGTTGTTGTTGTTGTTGTTATTATTATTATTATTATTATTATTATTATTATTTATTTGTGTATGTCTAGTCCCTAATATGACAAGTTCACCCATAGGATACTTTTGACACTACAAAGCTATATGAAAAATGCCACTCAAACATTTTTTATGAAAATACCTTCACACCCATTCTTTGCATCATTATGTGCCTTAATATAGTTATTTTTATTTATAGGTTACATATCCAACAATTTTATTTAAAATGGATTAGTATTAATACTTATTGTCACCTAAGAAATGACATAATTTTGTGAATGGACACACTTAAACCTAGAGAGTCTTGATGGAATATTATGTTGACTATCCTCTTTATGATGTATATTTAAATGATTATATATCATTATCTTTCTATACAATTTTTGAAAATGTGAGACAAACTTGTTATTTTTCATTTATGAACATATTAGTTATACTCATTTGTTATCTTGTTATAAATAACATATTGCATTCATGATAACAGATGCAGGTTATTCTTGCCATTCATTGTTTATATTAAAATTTTCATACTCTCATTATTTTGACATGGTTTAGATATAGTCATACCTATTTATATCCTAGATATCATGATGAATAGACATGAGCATGGTAAAATGTGCTATAATCAACGTATGAGGCCATTTTATTCATGCCTTTATCAACCTAGTCATGATTATTCATGAACATGGGTTATATTAAAAAAAATTCTAAGCTAGTATGGACTAATGAGGGGATCTACTGAGATGGCTCTATATGATCCATTCAAAATTATTGTAGACATTATTATCTTCAAATTTTTTATAAGTCATTACTATAATGACATGTATGGATGATGACATTATATGAACTAATGTAATTCTTGGGACTAACCAAGAGCTTAGGGTGCCACCACCTATTTTATTCAAAAAATAAAAACATATTTTCAATAGTTAGATATTGAAGTCTTCTTTAGTATATGGGCACCATGCTATAATTTGTATTATTTACTTACACATGGAATTTCCTCTAGAATATGGGTATCCTTCTAAGAGTCATATATTCTTTGTTTAATAAGATGGGTATCTTTATTAGGAGTTGAGTTTATGACATATTTAATAGATGTCCATCCTTATATGAGATGTGATTCTTTCTATGTGTAACTACTAATATATGGGTATCCTACTTGGAAGATCTTACCAATATATATAGACATTGAATCATAGGACTGTGGTAGGGATCATGGGTTGGTAATAATTTATTAGGATCCATTGATTTTTTTCATAATTATTACATTTTCTATTTCGTGAACATGTTAACATGTGCCATGAATATGAAAGTGACCAAAGTTTAAATGGAAAATGATAAAGGAAGATTTATTTTGTAAATTATAATATTTCAGAATCATTTTTTATTCTTTAAAATGACTCATTGTTAAATACATGACTAGAAAATTAGATTTTGGTATAAAATTAAATTAATCACTAATCATGTGTAAAACTATGTCTTACATAACATGAAAGATCATGGGTAAATCTGCATTGATGCACATATGGGAATAAGTATAAACATGGACATGATTCTTACATCCATTATATGATTCATAAAAATTCCATATCATTAGATAGATATATTATATTGATCTCCTAATATGATACATTTCTTGTTACCTAGGGTCAATAGTGTCACATGATGATTTCACATATAGAATCTATCTAATTTAATTACTATAGATCGATTAAATGTACCATTTTTTTGAAATTTCTTATGGTGATTCATGTGTTACTTTCAAATTCTTGTGTTACATAATGAGATGCTATCTCACTATCCTGAGAGGATTTAATATGATTTATCACTCCCTTCATACATATAATCTTATGTATGGGTTAAAAAAAATGTCTTTTATGCTCCTATTTGATAACTTGTCTTGATAGTGATGTGAATCCAATTTTAATAGGTGTGTTCCTATGATATTTTTGGCCCAAAGGATGTTTTTGATACTTAAAATTGGATAATAAAATGTATTTTGATGTAATTATGTGTAATTTGTGGAAAATTCTAAATTAAAAATAGTGAAAATAACACCATATATTATGAATATTACCTAGTTCTTAGATAACCTATTCAAGATTTTATTACCATCACATTGAAAAAAAATTATTTACTTGGCTCCACTTCACATTTGAATAGTAAGATAAGAGGAAATAACACTTTTATTGGACCTAAAGGGAAAATTAGAAAAATATTGCAATCCTTTTTGTTATTTTATAGTCGTACCACTTGCGATGAATTGAGGATGGTGATGATAAAGGGGGAGGTTATAATGTTAATGAAAGAGTCTTGTACTTAGTTAAAGAAGCTCATAATATGGACAAAATTATACTCAAGTGTTCTTGATCATGGTCATCATTGAAATAATAACTATTAATTCTGAATTTTATTACCTATTTGTATTGGGTCAACACACTCAAGGATAAGATGTATGGATATATCACAACTATAATATTATTGTTTATCACATAGAGTGATGTTACGAGTCATATTTATTTTTAATATTACCATGACATATCTCCAACATCATCTTATAAATTTAATATTAATGTAACTATGGCATCAATGACTATATATGTTATGATTTTTTATGGATTAAATAGCCCTCATTTGATCTTAACCAAGTGATTCTCTAATATATTGGCCTTTAAAAAAGAGTTTAACCTCAACATGAGTATAAATCAATATTGTTTAAATATTTAATCATTATGAAAAATGAGCATTGACCTTGGACCATGCCATAAGTTATTTATTGTAAATTAAAATAGCAATAGTGGTGAAATTCAAAGAGCCTACATGAAGGGTACACTAATAATAAGTTTATACAAGAGGTAAAATAACAATACTGCATGAAATTTAATACTTGTTGGAGGTTTTAGAGCTTATCTACCAAAGCACGTTGGCATTGGGTCAAGAGGGGGATGCACTTGGGTTAGAGTGGGGTGTAAGTTTATAGTTAACACTAATCTTGCATCATCAAAAATGTTTGATAAGAGATAAGACACGTGTTTCCTTATAAAGTGGAATATAAAACACATGGAGAAGAATGAATAAATAGAAATAGAATGATTATATATTAGGGTGCAACATAGGATTAGGGTGATTTAGGAAAATGTAAATAAAATGTACATACTTGAGTAGATATAAGGCCTTGACAAGGGAGATTGCCCTTCCTAATAGACATGTTAACTTTCTCTTTTAGATTTTTTAAGCATTAAAATATTGTAATAGCCTATGATTCCTTCATATTCAGACATGAGAGTTTAATACAAGTATTTTATTTTATATTTTTCAATAAATAAGTAATAATTATATCAAATATCAACCAAGACATTTATGTCTAGAGAAATACTTGCTTAATGAAAAAATTAATGAGCAAAATTGATGTTAATACTTAATCAGGGCAATTTTATGCCTAAATATCTATCATTTTAATGGAAAATTTAATGATAAAAATTGATTTTAATTTCTTTCTAGGGAATTTTTTATTTGTGTTTAAATATTTGTCTATTCAATAGAATATTTAATGAATAAATTTGATTTTAATTTTTAGTTAGGGAATTTTTATATTTATTCAGTAGTTTATTTATAAGATGGATTAAATTAAAGAGAGAAATTAATATCATTTACATTTTAGGCATGTTTTTGTGTTGACCATTATTTTATGTAGTGATCCTAATCTCATCTTTTATATAATAATAAGTTTTTTTTAGCAGCAAGAATTGATATCTCGAGAATTCTTTATGAGCCAAACATCTTCAGCAATTAAATTAAAAATTATTCATTTTAACATTTTATTTATACGTATAGTTTATATTTTTTCTAATAAATAATTTAATGACTACAAAAGATAAAAATATATTAAACTTCAAGAATTTTTAATTGAAAATATAAATTTTTTATGTTTAAGTGATCTAAGTTTCATATCATAACATTATGTACACCCATAACATTGTTCTTTTGTTAATGAATTATTATATAAATATTATGGTCCAAAATTTATAGATCAAGGTGTTTATATTAAAAATAGTTATTATAAAGATAATCATGATTGGAAAATTTGAATAACATTTAATCTGATTAATGATATTCTTAGAGTAAGACCAAACTATTTTACTAGAGTACAAATAATATAACGTTACATATTCCATTCTCTTTTTATCACTTCATAGTTATTACTTATATGAGTATATTTTTGGTTCATTTTTTCAACATGTTTTCTAAGTTTGATTACTAGTTTTGAGTTATATGTTAGATCTAACCTAACATATGAACATTATTTAACTTGATTTACACATGTGAATTAACCTTAAATTATTTTATATAAAAAAAAAATTAGTCAACCCTTTTAGTTTTTGAATTCTAATTTCTTCAATGATTTCTCTTTAAGGGTTTAAGCTTTAATTTGACATTTTAAGATTTAATTCTAAGATGTCCATCTTCTTTATTATGATATAGTCATATCCTACACTTTGCCTATTTTAATTTTTTAAATTTATATTCACTTTTCAAAAATTGGTGAATGCACCTTTGTTATTTAAATATGTACACTTTAAAAAAATCTTTAAAATTTAATGGTTGATTTCAGACTTCACTTAATTATTAATTTATATATTTTAATTTATTTTAAGGTTTCATAAAAACCCTTTCTTTATTTGTGCTTCATTTATAAGCTCTCACTAGATCAAATCATGAGGACTATGTTTCACCTTTGTTTCCTTTCCCTTAGTCATTCATGTTTAGGCTTATATTTCTTCTCATATTTTATGAGTATTTCAAGTTTATGTTTTATATTTATTTATGAAAAGACATCCTTTTTTATTCTTGACATGTTCTTAGGTTTAGTCGTATAATTTTTATCCAAATGTTTACTTTTTATGTTTCTCTTTTAATATTTATTTTATTATATAATATTAGCTTATAAATTTAGACTTGATAAGGTTTTTCTAATATCTCATATTGATACTCTAGTACCTATAGCTTTTCTTTCCCTCTTCATAGTGATGGGCCTTATATTGTTGATTGTATGAGCATTTTATATTAGTTAAATGTTGTAACAACATGAAGAGATAAGGCCCACAATGTTCCACTTTATTTTTAGTTTTTAATCTATCAAATGACATTGCCAAGTGGACCTAAAATGATTAAAAATTAATTATAAACTCCACTTTTTCCTTAGATGATATGAAAGTAAGGTATGGAGACCTAAGGCAATTAGTCTAAGAGTTACCTAATTTTTTGAGTATGCGAATCATTGTCATGACAATTAATATCACTAAATAAATGAATGGTTGTGTCAAATTATACAAAGATGATGGTATGAGAGACTGATCTCTTAACAATAATACGTTTGAATAACATTATGAAAATCACTCTCTCTATTCATTTTTTATGCCTTATTTATTAAACACCTTATTTTCTTTGACATGTTTTAAATGTCTTTTCTTTTTTGTTAATGTTAAAATTTTAAACCTTCTTTCATTTTATATTATTTACAATGTCACATTATCATACTTACAATATTTTTTAAATAAAATAATCTGTATTAATATATTTTAATTACTTTCGTCATAATTTAATATAAATATTAATTTTATTATTTGATTAATTGTAAGACAATTTTTTTTCTTGATATAAACCTATGTTAATGTATTTTAAATATTTCTTAATAATATTACTTTAATAAAATTATGTTCAAATTTTTTAATAAATAATTAAAATTTGGGAGTCCCTCACCTATTTAATATAAAAGAAAAAAATTATCAAATAATCCGGAAACACCAAGAGCTCCCAACAAATCAATAAGCCTAATATTTATGAATACGCTCCTCTAACATAATCATAATCATTATTCATCGAAAGTCTACGTATTCAATACTCTACACAATCATAGCACCACATTTTTAGTGTGTTTCTTCCCTTCTAAGAGATTATGGACTCCATCTATTAAGTGACCTCGTCAATGGAGTGCATTATATCTAGTAATATTTCTGATTTCATTCTTTATCCTCCATGTTTTAGAGGACCAAAATTGGCTTTAGTAATAAAAAACTCTATTTGAGAGATAAGTGTGAATTTATCAATTGTGTAAAAAACTCTTAGCCTTTTAAAGATCAATTTTTATTTTTTTTTAATTTGTTAACACCTCATATCTACCAACGGACCCAACATCATTTCCAAGAGAAATTTCTTTACTAATGGATCCTTTGGAACAAAGAGTAATTCTCCTAGGTAGGGATCCATATGTATGGATCGTATAGTGGGATATAATTCCTATATTTATGGCATATTGAAAATATAAACTATGCAAACATAAATGTTTTTAATGTTGACATTCAAAATGAAAGTATGAATCATTTTTAAAAAGAAATTTAAATTTTACTATACTTTTAGTTATTTAATGATATATTTTGTTAATATTAATTCTTTAGTGATATAATATCTTTTATTATTTATAAAAGAATATCAAAATAATATTCATTTGTATTATTTTTAGTAATAATTTATATTTTCATATAATTATTATTATAAAAAATTATATAAAAAATTCATGATATTTCTTAGCACCATTACCTTTTTTATAATCCTAATAATAATAAATTGTATCTATATAGATTATAAAAAACATGTAAAACTTAGTTTATCAGGCTTTACATATATGTCTTATGTTGTATTACTTTGTCTTGCTCTATTTTGATAACACTTTTGTGTGACTTTCAAGAGAAAATCAAATTTATTACAATTTGGCAAGTGCAAATATTTTACTCTATTTAATATTGTTTTCATGTAATAAATTCTTAATTTATGAAACAAACTTTTCATTATATTTATTAGGCACTCTTTGTGGTATCTCTTAAATTGTTGGAAGATGATTTTATGAATTGTATATTGTCATTAAGGTAATACTAAAATTAAATTATAAATATTATTTTTGTGTGAATGTTTGATGGATAAATGTTGTGATAATGGTGTGCAGAAGAGATCTTGCAGTTGGTTGTATGAGTGTATTATGAAATCTGATATGGTATCCAAACTGCCGTCTCAGCCATTACTTAACCTCCCAACGTGGTTTTAGGAACACCTTACTATTGTATGAAAAAAATTTACATGGGTGTACTACTCTGCATAAGAGTTTGATTTGGATGTGCTCTTTTAGAGGGTTTGACAATTTTGTAGATTTGGTATGTTTTTAAGCGTTCTATAAGAAACTGTATGACTCCTGAATGGAATTATTATTTGTTGGTTTGGTGGTTTATCAGATCATTGGATATGATTTGGTTTAATTTATATAATTTCAGTTGTTTGCATTGCTGATTGCAAACCTTGATCTGCATTAGAATTACTGCTTAGCTCGGTGGTCTGTGTTACATTATCTTCTTGTATTTTGTTTCAGCTTGGTTTGAAATATTGTAGATTTTATGTTTGTTTTGTTGGCATTAACTGTCTCCCAATAGTGCCACAGCCACGCCAATCACCAAACGACATTCCATGGCTAGGAAATATCTCTCCTTCCAACCCACGACCATTTATTATTCATCAGCTGTGCCGTCCATTCAAAACAACAATTCCCCTCAGCCCTCAATACAACCATTTTGGAAACCATCCCAGATCTATTCTTCTTGGCATGTCTACCAATGCTCTGTGCAGAACGAGTTCCCAGCTGACAAATTGCTAACAAGATTCTCGATCACGCCAGCTTTCCTCAATGACTGGCATGCCTTTCAATGCCACCGGTTGAAGATATTTAAGCCATCGAGCTCATCTCCACCACCCAAACTCTGATCTGTCCTCTCACTGGATGCTCTTACTCCACCATTGCTTCAGTGGCATTGAGTTTTGTATTGGTTATACAAGGTATTGGCATTAGCAGCGTTCGTTGACATTTTCATAGGCACGTTGCAGGGCTGCCAGGATCTGTCGGCAGGTTGTACCTCCAAGCCTGCCCGCCGGTGACTCCACGTAGGCCACCTATTATTTCTTTATCCTGAGCTTGGTTAACCCTACACTACCTCGAATGTGTTTGACCTACTAGCTCATGTTATGTTGGTATCCTCACCTTGCCGCCGCCACCACAACCACAACCACCACCACCCCACCAACCAAAACAACGACCACGCACCACCTCCCGGCCCCGCCCCCCCCCCACCAAACCCAAAAAAAAGTTTTTAGAAATATTTTTTTCAAATTTCAATTTCTTTTGAAAATTTATATGACTAAGCGGTAAAGGGAACCTGAGGATGTGGAAGATTTTTTGTTTTCACCAATCATATTTAATAAATGTTTTAATTTAATATAATTATATTAGATATTTTTATTTTTATTTTTATTTTTTTTAATTGCAATATATATATTGTGCAATTAAAAAAATTAATATTAAAATAAATATATATATATATATATATATATATATATATATATGAGAGATATGTGAGGCTATGTAATTGTAGTAAAAAAGAAGATGAATGATATACTTATGTACTGAGAATCATAATGGCCATGCAAAAATAGATTAATTTCTAAATGTCACATCATAAACATGTGTCAAGTTGCTCCCACTCTTTGTGGAGATGAACATATCTCATGAACGACCCCATATGTAGGATCCATCATAGTCCTACTTATACGATGTTGTTACCTTCTTATTATACAATCTATCAATTTTTATTTCAGCGTAATATTGTTTTTTCTCACATAGTAGTTATATTATATACATTGATTTTAGTTGGTTAACAAGTTGTAGAATATGGGTTAGACATAGAAATCATAGGTCTTATCATGTTTTTCATCAAGACCCATTGTTTGTGTGTTCAAGAAATAGGAACATCAAAAATATTTTGTCATACAATAACGTTGCATATATTCTTGACCTACGAGGTTGCATATGTTTTTTCTCTATGCAATTTTCTAAATCACATATGCTTGACAATTCTAATTATTAATTAAAAAACAAATAAAGTGATTCATCTTTTGCTTATTTAGTTGTAGTAATAACTGAAAACAAAACACTTGGGTAAGGAAAAATATACATAACAAACTGAAGGAAAACCAATGACACAAAATAAAATAAAATAATAATTTTATTTTACAAAAATTAAAAATAATACAAACCCTGTACAAATCAATGATGTTAAAGATTTTTGAGTTGTTGTATATACAAAATACAAAATCAGACCAAAGAGATTCAACCTGACCCTTTTATAGCTTCAGCATTCTTTTAATATATGCCTATTCAGAACAACTTCCATAGCATTTATCTTGCCATACCTCATTACTTAGTTTTTTAGCAGTTATTGTGAACAACTTCAACCCATATTGTAGAGATTGTATTACATATTTGAAGAGAAAAAAAAGAGGAAGTTATCTGAACTTATTTCATTTTGTCTCCTTGCTCATCGTAATAATAACACACATCTCGTCTCTTTGACATCGTTGATTTGAATAAAATATGTATTGTTTCTAATTTTATTTATTGTTTCCAATTTTTATTTATTTTATTTTGTGTCATAGCTACCCTTCCATTTCCTTCAATCTATTATATTTTTTTCTTTGTCCAAATGTTTTATTTTTAGTTATTACTACAACAAAATAAGGAGAAGATGAATCACTTTATTTTGTTTTTTAATTAATAATTAAGAATTGTCAAGCATAAATGAATTAAGAAATTATAGAGAGAAAAAACATATGCACCCTCATAGGTCGAGAATATATGTAGCCTTAATGTATAACAAAATCTTTTTGACATCCTTATTTCTTGATCCCACAAACAACATGTCTTGATGGAACCCCTGATAAGACCTATGATTTCTCTATCTGACCCGTATTCTACAATTTGTTAACCAACTAAAATCAATGTATATAATATATCTACTTTATGAGAAAATATAATATTACACCTTGATATTTTTAAAAAAATGATAGATTGTGTAATAAGAAGGTACCAACATTATATAAGCAGGACTATGGCAGATCCTATAGATGGGGTTGCCCATGAAATATGTTCATCTAAAGGAGGAGTGGGAGCAACTCGACACATGTTTATGATGTGGCATTTGAGAATTAATCTATTTTTGCATGCCCATTAGAATTCTTAGTACGTAGGTGTATGGTTCATCTTCCTCTTTACTACAATTATGTAGTCTAACATGCCCGACATCTATTTTTAAGATTATATATCATATAATTATATATATATTGTAATTAATGATTATAATGTATTAAAATAAATATTATAATATACTATAATATATTGCAATTAAAAAATATAATATTAAAATAAAAATCTAGAATATAATATATTAAAATAAAATACTTATTAGATATGATTGGGAAAAAACAATTCTTCTAATTCCTTGGCTTTATTAGCCCCTTTGGAAAAATTGCTAGTTAATATTATAAATTAAATAATACAAACAACTTTAAAGTATTAATTCTTTTATTAAAATATATTTTTTCACAAGAATTGTAAATATAATTAAATCTTTTCCATAACAATTAGTAAAGTATTTACCATAAAATATTAATTGCTTCTTAAAAATGCCAATAACATGTGGAATGATGACACAATGCTCTTTTCTTCCCCTGTCATAAGCAAACCTATCTCCACTTCATCATATTTATCCACTTCATCCTTCAAGTAACTAAACAAAATATGTATCCATACTTTGAAGTGAGCCAATGAAAATATTGGGTGAAGACACCTATCCATACCGATTTACCCTCATCCATAGCCATTTTGCGCAATGAGATTCAAATTTCTCATTAGTAAAGGAATCAATAGCAGATAGAATGGTAAAGGCGAACGAGTTTTCAAGTGATGCCGCATCATAGACTAGCTTTGCTTTACATATTATCATGTCCCTTGGCCATTTGAGCAATTAATTTCGAAAAATTCAGTCAATATTGTACAATCAAATCAAAATAATTTGAAATTTATATTCCTAAAACTAATTTTTACCTGTAATGTTTGAATGCAAGTTTGAACAACTCATATCTTGTTTGTTGTGAGTTGCATTCTCTTCAGTCTAATTCTAGAAAACTCCTTGTCCATAGCTTTTGAACGTTTACCAGACCTCCAATGCTCGATATGTTCTTCACCATTTGACATTTATGCAATGTTATATCCTTCACTGTCATTGGTAGGGCTTCTATCTCCCTTAAAATATGATTTTTATGAAGAAAGTGTCTCAAGGCTGGGACATGAGTATTTAGATATAGAAATCATGTACACTTTTGTTTTTATAAGACTTATCTCCTTGATATTGCACAATGAAGAAGTAAACAACCCCTGCCTAAAATCCAATTCGCTGATCGGGCAACCCCATATATACAGAGTTTGAAGATTTATGAGTTGGATAACTGATTTTGGTAAATACTTTACTCCTAAAGAACTCAATCTTTATTTTTTTAAGAAATTAAGATGCCTCAAAGAGTCTGTGTCAGCTGCTTAAAAGTATCTGGCAACATACCCATCTTCTGGCAATGTAACAAATCTGGATGTCGCATGTTTCTCAAATCACCGAAACAGCTTGGTAGTGATGATAGCTCATTATAAAACATTAACTGTAGCAGCTCCAGTGACTTGAGAAGGCAAAATTCTTCTAGAAGACTCCTCACGATGATGGCATCTAAGATTATCTCTTTCAAATGATTGAGACATCTAATTGACTTCGGAAATGTCTGGAATTTTTTGCAGTTATAAATAACCAACATCCGTAACTATACGGGAGCCTGTATCACAATTTCAATAAATTGGACCAAAACATATAACAATTATAAAGAATTCTAAATGGTAATTTAGAACAGTTGAAAAATAAGATGCTTACACTACCTTCACAGTTTAAACCGGTCCTCACGTGTCCACGTCATCACCATACACAGTTAAACCGAGCAGTCTGTACTTTGTTTGAGTAGCGAAAATATAATATTCTATACCCTTGTAGTTTATGAGATGAATTTTAGGCTTTGCCTCACCGTATAAGCCTCTACATTGACTAGTGTTATAATTTGGTGAAACGAAAAATGATTTTGATAAATCCTATAAGTGAATAGGACATCAAAGGCTTGAGCCCCTGCCCCCTCATTTTTAGTAGGGCTTTATAAAACAAAAAGGAATTAAAAAAAAGGGGGAATATTAAATTTGGTGGCATTTGATGGTAAGCCTACTATTAAATTTTTGGAGGGGTCCTATTTTAATAGTGGAAATAATTGTAAAAGCAACGTGATTTTTAAGGGGTGGGTTATATTTTTCCACTAGTTGACCTCTTACTTGCATATGGATATATTTAGGTAGATTTTAATGTTCTAATTTTTTTTTTTTGGTGTATTGTACTTATGCACCACTTCATTATACCATTGGATGTTAAATATTTTAATTTTTTTGAGTGTGTTTTGTAATTTTGTGCCACATCATTGTATTATTAGACGCATTTTTGGTAGAGACTGATATCCAATTTTTGGGGTGTTTTTTCATTTCTCTTGAGTATATTTTTTTTCTTTTTTTCAAGGCTTCTTTATCAGTACTTTAGGAAGGGAACTATTGAAGCCAAATTATTTTATGCAATCCCTAATTCACAAAAAGGATACCCTCATTTACTCCTTACAAACCAAAATTACACATTTTAAGCATAACCTCTATATGTTGAACATTCATAGTTCATCATGTAATGACCTTGAATCTAGCATGCATCCACTTGATGTGCGTTCAAATTGTGACGTACTAGATTCAATGTTGTCACTACTTGTGAACTCAATGGCCCTAATTTATCAGTATTTACTATTGTTATTCTATCTACTATTGCACCTTCTGCACATTCATCTACAAACACATCTACTTATTTTTTAGTTATTTTGAGAAACACACCAATGCCTTTCCTTCATATATTATTTTCTTCATGGGTTATCTTGGCAAAGTTCTTGATATGTGTTCATAAGGCATTTTTTATCCTTTTCATCCTATTAAATGGAATTATCACCACAACATTGCGTACAAATGAGATGTTGCATCCTATTTAGAATATATTTGTGGAAACATAGCTCTAGTTTTTATTAGCTATTCTCTTCATGAAGATATTGAGTTACATATGAGCTCTACTTCACCTTCACTTATGCTTGAGCACCCTAAGAATATTGGGATTGTTCATGTCACAAATGCTTCTTTTGACACACTACTAGATGTTTTGATGCATGCTCCATTTATGTATTGTATACCAAGTGTATCATCTTCTTCAATTAATATTGATATGGGATGGATTGTAGATTAGTTTTGGTGACTTTGTAAGTGTTCATTAAGAGGGAAGTACAAAAATGCCTCCTCCACCTTTTAGCTTCTTAGTCTCCACTTCGCTCCTACCCTTTGGAGTTCCTTTGTGATTTAGATTTAATTTTGGCAATTTTGAAGCATATATCTTTATTTATTATTGAAAGGTAAATTATTATTTTTTTTTGAGCATGTTATAAATGCTAATAGTTTCTTTCAAATTTATGGTGGACCACATTCTTCCTTTTGAAGAGTAGCTAGTCTGGTGAATCCCAATGTCATATTTTCAATTTTTGAGAAGTGGGATAGGCCCACTCATCTAGATAAAACTTTCACATGTTTACTATCTCCTTGAGATCTATGTTGTTTAACTTAAGTGAATATATAACATACTTTCTTTTCTAGATACACATGTTTCACACATACTTGAGTGCAATATAGGCATACACCATATACATGATACAAACACATACAAATGTTGGACCTTTCCTTTTCTTGTGTGACGCACTACATTAGGGGCATGTGCTTTCTTGATCATGATTGATATAGGTTACATTACTTTATGATCATTTCTCTATTATCGTGTTGACCTCATATACTACCTAGTACAAATGTGTATAATCATAATTACATATTTCACAATGTGCTTGATATGTTATGCTACATGACCTTATTTACTAACACATACATGTAGGGACTAGGATGATATGGTTATGTTGGTTTTTTATACTTCATTTATTTACTTTGTCACTTCCTTGAGTGTTTTTTTCTTGCTTGATATTGTCTTCCTTAAGTAACATTTGAATATATTCCTTGCTTGGTGGCCCCTGTGACACTATATATTTATTTATTTTCCTATATGGGCATTTGAATATGCCATTCATTTGGGTGTGAAATATTTGAATATGCCTTTTTTTGTGGCCTCCTTATATGCATTTTGTGTGACATTGAGAACTTTTGTGTGTGTGATTGATTGTTTGTTGAGATTGTAATATTAATTTATGGACATTTCCACAATCCATATCATGCATCTTAGGGCTTTCTATGATCACATATTATGAGATTCATTGATATACTTCCTTAGACATGTTACTCTTATATGTTACACGATTCATACATTGATTATATAGTTTTATTATCCTTTTGAGGTAAGGTAACTACCAGATTCCATTATCCTCATCTCAAATGTAGAAGGGTGGATATTAGTTGTATCATTTCATAGAGACATGAATCCACACATACACAATTTACATAATTTACAACATTTGATACAATTTACATGATTCAAAAATAAGGTTGGGTCAAAATATTATACACATTAAACTAATTTTTACATATTTGGGACATTTTTTTTATATATTTATGATAAATGTTACACATAGTTATAGATTATAGATTACATTATGACATATACTTCAACTTGAGACATAACGAAGTTTTATATGTCATGCAATTTCACCAAAAATTAAAAATACTTATCAAAACTTACTCAAAATTATTTACCAAAAAGAACTGATACTTTACCAAGAAGCATTGTTTTCAACCTTTTTTTAATCTATAGTAGTTGGCTCCTTTTATTAGTATGGTTGAGGTTAAACTCCCTCAATGGACTAACACTACTTCATTTTTATAGATTTAGTTGGTTATACCACTTAACTTGGATTTTATTGTACTATCACTTAAGTTATATGATTGAGATTCAATGATCTCAATGGCCATGTCACAACTCACCCTTGAACCAAATTGGAGGCATAAGTTACCTTCTAATATACCTCTTAAAATATCCAATATTTAGTTTTGAACCTCTCTTAGCTCTAATGCTTCATAAAAAAACCATCTTTACAAGTCAAAGTACCAAGGAGCAACACGGTTGCATCGACACACAGGTATACTCATTCTTTACTCTAATTTTAAGCATTTAAATTATTTCTAATTTTATATTATATGCATTGATTTATATTATAACGTGTTCTTAATTATAGTTCATACACCATAAAAACACTTAAATTGGGATCACAAAAAGACAAGGTGTGTTGTATACACCTAGGTACATATTTCATTCATTTAACCTAGTAATTTCATCCTTATGCATTAATAGGTTAAAGTGGGAGATCGAGCGAGGGAGGGAAGGGGGAGGAGGTGGGGGAATATAGATACTAAAATCTAATTTATAGATAATATTAGTCGTGTATATTTGAAAAATCCTTATCAAGAATATACCCTTCAGTTCTAGACCTCCCTATTGCCCAAAGGCTTGAAATAACCATCTCATTATGCCTAACTATTTATCTTATGGTCTGGCCCTATCATTTTTTTATGATGCAAACATTTTTTATAATGAAAAAAGATTAAAACCTAATATATATATATATATATATATATATATATATATATATATATATATATATATATATATATATATATATATATCACTTTCAATTTCATATCCCTATTAACTTTATAGCCAATCGGACAATTAAATCCCATATAGGGACAATAACATTGATGTTATTGTCTACATTATTATCTAGTGTTCATACCTCAAAACTCATTTAATTTGAAAACCTTTTGAATTTTATGGGTTAGCAAATTTTTTTATTTAACCCTTACATTAGATATTTTCAAAAGATGTGGTATAAATAAAAAATGAATACCATTCATTATAACCAAGTCATGTATCCAAAAAACATACCAAGCATAGATCTATAAAAACACCTTTCAAGAATTTAAAATTTATCTATTCATCCACATTTATATATTAGTGATAGGAGCATTCATATTATAAGTTTGAATCATTCAAAGAGAAGCCTATGAGTAGTATTTATCAAGTTACAAGTTATACCATTACATGCCCTTGCATATAGAATATTCTACCCTTATACACACACAAGACAACACTTCAAGGAGAACTAAATATGTTTGAGGCCCTTTCCAAAGTACTGGATATGTAAGTAAAACTCACTCATAGAGGTGTTATTGAGGCTAGATCAACTTTGTGAGCCCAATAATCCATGTTTTATAAGGTAAAAATACATAAGGTTAAGAACTAGGGTTTGATCCATAAACAATCATCTATAACCTATATCCATGAATAAAACATATGTGTAGAAAGTTAACAAAAAACATAGATAGCTCCAAGTGGTCAATCCAAAATATATTGAGTATTATATACATGATGGTTTATTTGATATTAGGATACCTACGTCGACACAGGTATCTCAAGGCTGACACAATGTCTAGGCCTCTAGAAACAATATTTCCAAAATCTGACCACTATATTTTAATCTTGTTCATGTCTTTTTCCACCTCTACATATCTTAGATCTTACTAGACATCTATATATAAGATAAGTATTATCTCTTCCTAGTGTTTATGCAATCAAACTATTGCTTTAAATGTACTTTTTATATTTAGTATAACTCAACATCTAATTCAAGTTTTTTTTTTTAATTTTTCAATTGATTAGCTTGGTTTAAAGTAGTTTTATTTATCTTTGTGTATAGGATATTCTAACCTTTAACCTTCATCTAAACTTATAAAAAGGGTTAAACACAAAGATACCCCTCTTGGATAGAAGGCTTGGAAGGGGCTGACTTTACATAATCTTTTTCTTTATCCTACATCAATTTATAGTAGTGGCACCATTTTGGTTAAAGGCATATGTAAAACCTTTTAGATTTTCAAAACTAACCTTATTTGGGTCAGGGATGGATTCATAATTGGTCTCATTGTTACCTCTCATTCCCTCAAGTGGTCTCCCATTATTAACTTCCACAAGGCTTATCTTGGTATGGTTTCCTGTATTAGAAGTCTTAGGATTTTTTAAAATGAAATCAAGACTATTGGAGATATTTTCTACAAGTCCTCTCAAGAGTGGCTCTTATGGTAAATGTCAAGAATTAAATAACTTAGATCTGAGGATACAAATTCAATTTAGCAAATTCAAAATTCCATAGTTGATGATTGTCTTCTTAAAATTGATGTTTGACCTAGAGTCACATGGTGGAAATATTGGCATTATCCTATATTTATTCATTTCTAATGGTACAAACCCTATATTGGTTATCATCTTTTGGATCCCCAGTATTTACAGAGTGAAACACTCAACCATTGGTGGAAGTTAAAGTCTTTTAATGTCATTTGGTCTAGTAGGCTTTCCAACCTATATACATATCATATTGAGCCTGTAAAATCTTGTTTTATATATTAAATTCTTTATTAAGGCCTTTCATTTGGATGCTCACTCAATATAATAGGGGTATTAAACCCCATATGTCCTTATTATCATCAAGTTGAGACCTTGAATCACCTATTATAGTTTTGGTCCCATGCTTAGTCACCATAGAAGTGGACCCATAGTCTTTTTAAATCCTTTCTTCTAAAGTTATTTACTTAGTAAATAATTCTTCTTGAGGACTCGATCATGTTAACTATAAGATATAACATTTTTGGTAGATTTTTCATGATGATATTATTTTTTATATATGGAAAGATAGGAATTATGCCATTTTTTGTAATGAAGATATATAAAAGTTTTTCTCAATGACTGAAAAAGTTACTATCATCTCTAATTTTTTAACTTCAAATTTAAGTTTATGTGGATAAATTTTAGCTAGAAGTGGAACACCTCTACATCATTATAGACCATTGTAAGAGTAATCCATGTGAAGTCATCCATGAATCTCCATATCCTCCTAAGCTAAAATATCCCTCTCATTTGTAAGGTCAAGGATTTTTATGGTGCCACTCTATAAGTAGGCATATATTTTATCCTCATCTTGGCATCCTTCACCTTTCCACAATGCCAGTATGTTTAACTGACTTGGTCACAATGGTGGTAGTGTTTGGAGGGATCCTTGATAGCATAAGTTTCCTATCATGATATTTCCATTTCACCCTCTTGATATGCAGATGAATATAAAGGAAAGAAATAAATGCATGGGTAGGAACCCATTGTTAGGTTGTGGAGCTAAAAGCTTCAACCTTTACAAATTGAGGAACAGATGGTTGCTAAGTTCCAGGATCACCGGCATCGGCAGCAGGACCGACGTTGGTTGAGACCAGTGCAAAATGCCACCGGCGACGGTAGGATGTCGGCCAATGTCGACAGAACCAAACAAGCAGGGACCGGCGTCGGTCGCCTGTGTGTTCCTGAATTGCTCGTTTCACGGACAGTTAGTTAAGTGAACAAAGAGTTTGCATGTTAAGACCAGCCAGAGTCTTGGGCTGTGAGGATAATTGTCTAAATTAAGAGTCTAAGTTATTGTTTGAGTTAGGGATCTATTTATAGACCCATTGGCATGTATTGTTTATGCATGAGATAGAAAGGAAGAGTTCCTTCTAGTTGTAAGATCTGTGAGTTGCAGGGTGTTGCAAGCTCATAGGAGATCTACATGTAAGTTTGGTCTTTGAATTGCAGGTTGCAGGTTCATGAGAGATCAACTTGAAGTGCTATAGAGTGCTTGGTGTACCGGCAGGGTTATTACTGACTGGTTGGTGAGGTGAACACCAATTCTGTGTGAGTTGGTTGTTGGGACCATTTTTTGTGTAGGAGAGTGTGTGTGAGAAGAATTACTGTACACTTGAGGTGTGGTGAACCTCTGTAAGGTGAAAGAGTGTGGCGGCTCTTTGTTGTATTCTTTTCTGTAAAGTGTTAATACAAGATAGTGTATTGTCTCTCATATTCTGTGCTATTGGTGAATTCTAGTTACTTGTGTTTCTGGTTATTTCTGCATATTCAATTGCTTATATTTGGTAATCATACTGTGCTCTTTCTGAGGAGCAAGATCCTAACAGGTGGAATTAGAACATGTGTGTTTGTTCTTGGATTACCTCCACCCCCCCTAACAAGTGGTATCAGAGCTTTTGGTTGGGATACTAACAGATTGGTTTAGATCTGGGTAGTGTGTTTTGATTACAGGTTACTCACAGGGTTTCTGTTTGAGTGGGAGTTGAGCAATGGCAGAAAATAGTCAACTACAAATGGAAAAGTTTAATGGAAAGAACTACCAATTATGGAGGATGCAGATTGAGGACTATCTGTATCAGAAAGATTTGTACTTACCGTTGGGTGGGGTTACTAGCAAACCCTCGGATATGAAAGATGAAGAATGGGAGGTTCTTGATCGGAAGGCTCTGGGATCTATTAGATTGAGTCTTGAATCATCTGTGATTTCCAGCTTATCACAGTGTAAGACAATGGTGGAGTTGATGAAATCTTTGGCAAATTTGTATGAAAAACCCTCGGCTTCTAATAAGGTATTTCTTATGAAGCGTTTATTTAATTTGCAAATGTTGGAAGGTGGATCTATTCATAGCCATCTTAGTGATTTCCATGGTTTGGTAAACCAGTTAAGTTTAGTCAATATTGTATTTGATGATGAAATTAGAGCTCTCTTAATCTTGTGTTCATTACCTAAAATTTGGGAAGGTTTGGTACTGGCAATTTCTAATACTATGTCTCCTTCAAAAGTCTTAAAAGTAGATGATGTTGTGAGTGTGATCTTGAATGAAGAGATATGTAGGAAAAGCACAGGTGAATCATCAGGCGATGCTTTGAGTGTTGAAGGTAGAGGAAGGCCAAGAGAGAAGATAGAGCGTGGGAGATCAAGGTCGAAGATGGGTAGAAGATCCAAGTCGAGGTATGGCAGAATAACCTGCTGGAAATGTCGAAAGCAAGGGCACTTAAAGAGAGATTGCAGATCGGGTGAAGATCAGCATGAAGGACATGGAGAAGAAGCAGATGTTGCAGATTACGTTGCACAGGATGCTCTGGTATGTTCTTTGGATAAAGTAGAATCTTGGGTTTTAGATTCTGGTGCCTCTTTTCATGCATCCCCACATAGGGAATTTTTTCATGAGTATGTCTAGGGAGACTTTGGAGAAATTTGTGTAGGGGATGGTAAGCCTTGTCAGATTGTTAGCAAAGGCAAAGTGAAGTTGAAATTGTAGACAGGTGACACATGGGTGTTAAAAGAGGTCATGCATGTCCCAGTTCTGAAGCAAAATTTGATTTCTGTTAGAAGTTTGGGTGAAGAGGGTTGCACAGTAACACTCACAGCGGACTCTTGGAAGGTTACCAAGGGTACACTTGTTGTAGCTAGAGGTAAGAAAGTAGGTACGCTTTATCTATCTACTTGTATTACTGATTCTCTTTATGGGTTATCTACTTCAGCTGTAGATTCGGAGATGTGGCTTAATAGGCTTGGTCACATAGATAAGAAGGAGATGCTGGTTCTTGAGTCAAAGAGTATGCTTTTGGATTTAGAAGGCATGGATCATGGTTTCTGTATGCAGAAGAAGAAGTTGACGTTTCTTGAGGAATCCGATGTTAGTGACAAGAACAGGAAAGCCTTGGTTTTCAAGGAGAAGGTGACGGACAGAGTTCAGCACAAGGTGCAGAGGAATTCTGAGCAGAGCAAGGGTGATTTGGACAAGGGTTTGATCTAAAAAGAGCTCATAGGAAAATTTTAGGTCTCACTAGAAAAACATAGAGACTGACGTCGGCAGGAAAACTGGCGTCGGTGTCCAGACAGGGACCGACGTCGGCTATGTGAAGCCTGACGTCGGTGACTCAGGGCAGATAACGACCGGCGTCGGCTAGGGGAAACCGACGTCGGCAAGGAGGCAGTCGCAGGGAACTGACATCGGTCAGCTATAGACTGAGATGTGATCGGCATCGATTACTGAGACGAATTTTGGGTGGACAGCTAGTTTTCATGGAGTCTCAAGCGCCCATATGGAGGACTGAAGGTGTAAGTAAGTTCTTAAATTCATCATTTCCC
Source organism: Torreya grandis (assembly GCA_037957365.1). NCBI lineage: Eukaryota > Viridiplantae > Streptophyta > Pinopsida > Cupressales > Taxaceae > Torreya > Torreya grandis. The sequence goes on from JARHVA010003961.1 coordinate 202,182, forward strand.
TTCTTTACACTACTTGTTGCTCACTTATGGTATAGAACCAGGAAGTTGTTAAAGAAGCAGAACAGGTAGATCCAGGAAACAGTGGGAGCTTGGCATGGATGAGGATGTGATTCCTTGGAGGAGAACCAAACAGGTGTTTTGGGTAGAGTTGCCAGCTGGAAGTAAGCACTGAGAGACGAATGGATGTTGAGGATGAAGAAGAGTGGAAATGGATACGTGAGATGGAAGATCAGGGTATATGATCTTGTATTAGCTACAGGGCAATGGAGGTTTGATCATTGTGTTTCTCTTTACCAAGTTGGATAATATTAGCTACATTATCCTATTTCTGTATGATGTGCTTGTTGCAGGGTTACATATACAGGTATTGTTGAACTAAAGGTAAAGCTAGTTCAGGTGTATGTCATGGAGAATCTGGGAGCAACAAGATTCTTTGGCATGAGTGTGTTCTAGAGACATGGAGGTCTTGTTGACTTTGTTTCAAGATGATTGTGTGAGACCGGTTAGCACGCCGATGGTTAGACAGTTCACAGAACAGGGGTCTTGATTCACATAATGAGGTTGAGTGCATGGTATGTACTAAACCTGAGTTTTCCCAAGCAGTGGGAGTTGTCACAAGTTTGGATTCAATTCGGGAAAGTAATACTGAAGGGCAGTTCAGTGGGACCAGCAGCAGGTGCACATGCTATGCAGGGTCAAGTTCTTTTTCTACATGGTTGTAGATGCGGATGTGGTAGGTAATTTGGATGACAGGTTTTGCACCACGGATTTTGTGGTGGTTGGTCTTCAAGAGTGATCTTGAGGAGGGATACAAAGCCAAGGGAACAAACTAGATGGAGTATAGGTACAGGTATAGGTTGCAGCTATTTATCTTCAAGTGGGAGATTGTTAGGTTGTGGAGCTAAAAGCTTCAACCTTTACAAACTGAGGAACAGATGGTTGCTGAGTTCCAGGATCACCGGGGTCGGCAGCAGGACCGACGTCGGTCGAGACCATTGCAGAATGCCACTGGCAACGGCAGGATGTCGGCCGACGTCGATAGAACCAGACAAGCAGGGACCGGCGTCGATCACCTGTGTGTTCCTGAACTGCTCGTTTCACGGACAGTTAATTAAGTGAATGAAGAGTTTGCATGTTAAGACCAGCTAGAGTCTTGGGCTGTGAGGATAATTGTCTAAATTAAGAGTCTAAGTTATTGTTTGAGTTAGGGATCTATTTATAGACCCATTGGCATGTATTGTTTATGCATGAGATAGAAAGGAAGAGTTCCTTCTAGTTGTAAGATATGTGAGTTGCAGGGTGTTGCAAGCTCATAGGAGATCTACATGTAAGTTTGGTCTTTGAATTGCAGGTTGCAGGTTCATGAGAGATCAACTTGAAGTGCTATAGAGTGCTTGGTGTACCGGCAGGGTTATTACTGACTGGTTGGTGAGGTAAACACCAATTCTGTGTGTGAGTTGGTTGTTGGGACCGTTTTTTGTGTAGGAGAGTGTGTGTGAGAATAATTACTATACACTTGAGGTGTGGCGAACCTCTGTAAGGTGAAAGAGTGTGGCGGCTCTTTGTTGTATTCTTTTTTGTAAAGTGTTAATACAATATAGTGTATTGTCTCTCATATTCTGTGCTATTGGTGAATTCTAGTTACTTGTGTTTCTGGTTATTTCTGCATATTCAATTGCTTATATTTGGTAATCATACTATGCTCTTTCTGAGGAGCAAGATCCTAACAGGTGGAATTAGAACAGGTGTGTTTGTTCTTGGATTACCTCCACCCCCCCTAACACCCATTCCTAATAAATTAGATCATCTAAAAACCAATGACTAGGGGGGAAGCTAGATAGCCCTCTCCCTCTATCTCCTTCAATCACCATGTTTGAGTTTATTGCCTAATGGCCTTGTTATTTGGGTTTTTTAGTGCTAATTTTTATCATTTTTTTAATTGAATTCTAATTATTAATTTTACAATACAATTTTGTTTTGATGTTGTGATGTAATTTTTATCTTGAGGCTTACCTCGATCTAATTTTGGCATTCTAGGGTGTGATATTTACATCCATATTTTTGTATGATCAATGGTGTGCTATATTTATTATTAATAAAAGCATGATTTTAAATTTTAAAAAAAGTATTTGCATCTATTTAAAACATGAATTCATACTATTGATAATTTGACTTCTTGATATTAGATCCAATAGAATTTTCTAAAAGAAAACTATAAGTTTATTAATACAAGCTTAGCTTCCATCTTGCATATCCAAGAGTTGATGTTTGATGTCATGTTGCATAATATGGGATTACAACATCCACATGCATGGTGTAAACACTAGAGATAGAAATGTGACACTCAACACATAAATTACTCTCCTAGTCTCACTTATGAATTTATCAACATGTTTTATTCTACTTTGGAAAAGATAAATAGTCATTGAAATTTAAATTTGCTGCTTAATATTTGGGCCACCAAACTTCACATAATTTGGAATGCCAAGCTTGAGCCGAAGGTCATACATTTAATTTAGTGTCTAGTATATAAAGGTCTTCATCTTGGGGAGCTCTTCTTACATATTATAATTTCTCAACCTAGATGTCTAGCTTGATCTAGATCTAAGACTTTCAAGCATCACTTTTGGATGTGTACAAGAGCTCAATTGGCCTAGCATTGAATCCATAGTGTTTTCCAAGGACTCCACCTAGAGCCCTTCTCTTGGCATATGATGTTTTTTTAGGATAAATCATAGCGGCTGACATATATTATTTTTATATAAAACTTATTTAGATCTACAATTTGATTTTAGATATGGAAATTTAGGAATTTAACTATTTTAAAAAATGAACTGTATTCACAATTTTTTGTTAATAACAAGGTTATTTTTTTATCTCTTTGGTTGTTATGTAGATCTAAGCTAAGGTATAGAAGGTGGTGTTTGAATCTTTACACCTGCATCAGCTTCTAAAAAAATGGGGATGTGATCCCTACAATATGAGCCTCACCCCCTAGACCAAATACCATGGCTAGCCTCCTCTAGCACCCAAGAGTCTTTATAGTTACTTTCACAACCATAGCCACTTATCCACTCCTAATCCTAAACAAGGATAGGGAAGGCATGTGTTTATGTTTGTCACCACCACATCGGAGGTCTGAAACTAGCCCATCATAATGGAACTCCCCAGTATTGAAGGGAGTTCTGATTAGTAGTTATGTTTAGTCATCTTCTATTTGAGGCACCAATATTGCATTAGGCCATCCAAAACAACTTAGGATGGTTGAGTAGCCCCATAAATTACTTTAACTTATCCTTATTCTTAAAGAGCCAAGGTACCCAAAGATGATCTACCTTTGACTCCTTTTAGAGCTATGGCTTATGCCTAATGAGTTGCGTTTTTTAAATTTTTTTATTTATAGCTTTTTTTTGGTTGTCTTCTATTACTAATGTGAATTTTGAGTCATACATACCAACAACGCATTTTATTATTGTAATCATCCTTGTATTATTATTTTTTAATTAATTTCACTAGACGCATCTCTATTGGAAAGGCTTCATCAAATATTCACCTCCACGTATTCATTTTTACACCTAAGCATCACGTTTATTCAACATGAAACAGCCACTGCATTTTTTTCGCCCTAACATAGCCACCGCATTTACTTTGACCTAACACAACCAATGTTAATTTATTATGGTATGGTGATAAGTGACATTCTACAAGTGAAAGAATAGATGAAATTATATAAGTGCAAGGATAGGCTAAATTCTGATTGCCATAGGGATCAAATGAAATAATATAGATATATCTATTAGAAAAATATTTCTGTAATACCAAGATTTTTCAACCTATTAAGAAAAAGAAAAAGAAATAGCACCAAACTATATTTTGCAAACACAACAAAAGACAATCACCACTAATAAGAATAAGAGCAGGCGAGTATGAAACACCACTATTTATTCTTTACATGCAAGCTCTTCTTTCCACGCTTGTTATGTTTCCTCTATGGCTAGTCAGATAATCATAATTATCAGGTAACAAATAATGATATGGCTGAGCTTAACCAACATGCACAAACTGTGTGTGTGCTGGTGTCAGCTCATCCAAGTAGGACTTTTCAAATCGTGAAATTTTCAAAACGGTCACCCCCAGTAGCAAATCAAACCAGTCACTGCCAAGCTCACTGCAATCGCATCTCCAATGTGTACATGAATGATCAAAAACTTAACCTGAATCAGTTGATGTCGACATCTGGGTTAGTCATGGCTGTGTTACCTTCGTTAACTTTTTCTTCTATTTTGAATTCAAATTTATAATATCCTGCTGCTTCTTATTTTAAAGTTTGAAAACTCCGCCGCACCAAATGAATGTGATTTATTATATCTTTTGGTCTTTTTCTTTCTGTTTGTGCTAGAGTTGAGTTTAAAATTCTATCGGATAGCAATTTCAAACCAAATGGTAATTTGATTCGGTTAGTGGAGATCATAAAGACTAACAATGGGAATGATAGGGTTTGTTTGCCATAGATAATATTGAGGAAGGCCAAGTGTTGTTGATCAACAAAGCCTTTACCGTAACTCATCATATTACACTACTTTAGATTGGAATATAATGGAATTGTTATTGTGGTCGTTTTTATCTGTAAAGGTAACACTCATTCGTTATAAAGAAGAATGCAAGCTCATCTCAGCCCCTTTCAGGTCTGTCAATAATATTTTTCCATCTTTCTAAGTAAATTTCTGTCTTAAATTAGGAATATGAATGTGTAGGTATGTGTGTGTTGCAACAGAAAATAAAGGGTTGAGAAAGAAGATAAAAAATTACAGTTTGCAGAGTGTGGTGTCTCCCCATGGTGATAATGGAGAATATCGACGTCATACACTACTGTGTAAACGTTGGAAAATATGTACTCTTAGTTGAGATGGAAAACACGTTTACTTCTATAAAGATGATACATTGCATTGATTTTGAGTTTGATGTTATAAATGATGTTTTAGTTTTATATTTTTTCTACATATGGTGTTGCAAACATTTTTTTAAATTTTAATTTAAATTGAAATTAAGTTTATCATCTTCGTATTGATCATAGATTTTTTTATTTCAAATAATTTTTGAATACTTTAATTTAATTTATGATATTAGATCAATACTTAAGTATTTGTGAAATTGAGCTTGGTCTTGTAGATGGTTATTAAAGAGAATTATACAATAAGTTGTCTTTTTGGATGTAATAATTATGGTTTTTATTTTATCAACATTGATAATAAAATTAGAATTATATAAAATCTAAAATACACGTATTTATTTTTTATAATTATAAAATGTTTATCTATAAGGAAAATACAAGCAAAAACTTGTAGTAGCAATATAGAATGGTATAGCTCATAATCGTAGATACCTAATTTTGGTAAGGGGTAGTTAAATTATTAGTATTAGAATTACATTTCCCTTATGTTTATGGATGCATCCTTCCTCCTCTTTCCTCTCTCTTTCGCCCCCTCCTCTCCTTGTTTCCTTTAGTTTCTTGAATTTTCGCAAAACCATGCAATGTACATTTATAGGGTGGGTTTACTTGACCCTTGTTTTGGGTCTTTGATGCCATGTTTTCTCACGTTTTTTACCTTTCCAACTCAATATGTGTTAGCTTGAGTGATAATAGGGTGGTCTACACCATGATGCCCAATATGTCAATGTGATCCATAACCTTGTACTTGAAAATAAGCTACAAGTTGCATGATATGAGAGGAAAAAACTAAATAATAGTTTAAACCAAACTCACATTTGGATGTGGATGTATTTTTTAAAATAGTGCATCTTCTATTCAATGTAACAAACATGGAAATTATAGACGTCTACAATGCACAACAAGACTAAGCATGCAAGTTATTTTGATTATAAGGGGAAACCACTTCCTCTTATTTTAATAGATTGGATGTTAGTTACATATGTGTGTCATATGCTAAATACTGAAAGTATAAAAATGTCTCATCTACTTATGTAATGATTCTCATCTTTGATCCCTTATGGGGTAGACAATTAAAATATATACATCATTTCAAGAAGGTAGTAAAAATATATGATCGTTACAATTTAGAGATGTTGGTTGTTATTTTTATTGAGTGACTATTGGCCTTCTTACAAGTGAGGAGGTTGTACTTCTAGCTATATACTATTGTTGACAAAGAGCAGACTTGAAGAATGACAACTTAGAGCTGAAACATGGATTTGGAGTGTGGAGACCATTGTGCAATGCAAGGGACTAACATGGTATTATGTATGGCATTGTGGTAGCATGTAGAGGTACTCCAAGGCTAGGAAAGTGGTGTGTTGATATAATGTCATGTATAGGGGTAAAAATTTTAGAAGACGTAGTGTGACATAATATGGTTGTCAAGTATGCCACTAGGCAACATACCAAGATAAGAAGACACCAAAAGACTATGCACATGGCACAAAATGCTAAAATATTGGAGAAATCAAGGTCCATGTGCTTTGTGTGTAGACCCATAAGGATCATAAGGTCCTAATTTAAAATTAACAAGTTTATAAATACACATGGGAATTAGAGCATATAAGAAAAGGAAAGAATTAAAGTAATCCATAAAGAGATCAGTTGTTAAAGCACACGAGTATCCAATTCAATTAGACATTTATTTCTTTGACATGAATTCATTCTAGCACAAAAAGTTGTATAGGACATGCCCTTGCATTCATTAGACTACTTATTGAACATGCATCTTACTTTGTGTGTTGTTTGTGAAAACTACAAAAATTCTAAGGCTTTGATATTATTATGGAGAAAAAAGCCCTAAAATACACCCCCATTTTTTCTAGTCTTTCTAGATTTTGTTTCCCTACTAGAGTTTTAAAGGAGATCATTTTCCTTTAGAACTAGATAAAATTTTGAAAAAGTGAAAGACATTTTTGAAGCCTTGAAGTTGATGAACATGAATGTATAATAATATTGTTCATTTATAATATTTACAAAAAGTGTGACTTGATGGGTCTTTGGAAGTGCACTAACCATAGTAGAAGAGTGGCTTAATAGCTATGGGGAGTAGTATCCATTCTCATCTATTTTCAAGTTTTTGTCTGCCTCATTATTTAAACTTGATCTATGATATCTATTTCTATCAATTATCTCTAGATTCATGAGAAATCAAATCTTATTTGAAAACTAGTATTTTCTTATCATTTATTACTATAAGATAATTTTTTATGTAATTAATGTCTTGTTTTAGTGTTATAAATATGACTAGGCTTATTTATAATGTTGATATAATATTTTTTTATTAACTTGACCTATCTTACATGCCTTAGGGTTAGACCTTTGTTTAATTATGATATATGATTTGCCTTATTCCCTTTATTTGATCAAAATCATTAAACCTATCTCTTGTATGTTACAATTAGACCCTAGATTATTTTGCGTACGTATTATTAAAATTCCCTAATATTTTCATGTTATGTATGTTTTCATATTATGCCACCCAAAGTAATTAGATCTAACACCTCAATTACGAGTGTTAAGATAAATTTCAACCATATTGATTTTTTTGAAATCTCTTTGGTTGATCATATAGCTCCCTTGAAAAATAAAATGGCCTCTCCATATAATATTAGTGTTGCTTCTAATATTATATATTATATTGTAAATGATTTTTATATTTACTTGAATGATACTAGTTTGAATGGATCCTAAATTTAAAATGATTATGATAGTGACCACCAAAATGAATTCAAAAGATTAGAATGAATTTCACACATTAGAAAAACTATTTTATGGTAAAGTGGTTATAGGTCAAGAGACACTACAAAATTAATAAAACAAGAGCACAAGATAAGTAAGAACTAAATATGGTAATCGAATACTAACTATAGCTATGAATTATGTGAAACAAGAGTCTAATCTAGCTTAATACTTGATAAAGGAGTTTTGTAGAGAAATACATGAATTATGACTTGCATATCTACTAGTAATAAATAAAAATGGTGAAAATAGGTCCTAAGGTAGTTTCAAAATAAAACCCAAAAAATTGTAATGATTTTTTGCTGTGTAAAAAAATACCACTTTCCAATTAATTTGATATTATATGGTTGGTTCAAAACTGATAAATCATGTTAGATTAGTCTAAAAGTGCAAGAATTCAACGGCTTACATTAGTTGAGAGAGTGGTATAAAGGATTGTGTGGCCTATGGCCTACATAAGTTTGTAAAAAATATATTTCAGTAATAGGTTTTGGTGGAGAGAGAAAGTCTAGATGCCTTTAAGAAGAGTGGGAAGAGATAGAGTAGTGGATAATAATATGAAAATAAAATTATATGAGATTGTAGAGATGTTGAGGGTTATGATAAAGATTTAAGAGTGGTAAAATATTTGGAAGTGAAAGGAATCATAATATCAAAATAGGTTTGCCAACCTCCAAGTAGAGGAACCAACTAAAAATATTATTGATAAAGTGGCTGAAGAATTGATCCCAAAGACCTTCCTTCCCCAAAAAAAAAATACAAAAGACAAGTTTGGCCCTAGATCTCTCCAGGAAGAGGGGAAATGGAAGATATTGTAAAGGAAGATGATCAGTAAGAAACCCATGAAAATATTATAGGGTTAGATAATTTTTCTCTTCATCAACTTTAGGAACTACTAGATTAGAAAAATAGATTAGACACCTCAAAATTGGCCACAAAATTACCTCAAGTGGGAAAAATTAAGTCTGGCATACCATTGCTCTCCAACTCAATAAAATTCGAAGCTCAAATCAATATAGGAATGGCTAGCTAGAAGCAAATCTCTGAAATGATCCCCAAATCAGAAAATCAAAAAGTAGACAAAGAAAATAATATTCCTTCATACCATAATTTTCAAGCAAGCATAAAGATAGGGTAAAAAATTTAGTTCAAGAGGGAAAAGATAAGCCCTTCAATTTTAGTTCTAACAGGCTAAAATATTAATTCAACCATTCTTAGGGTTCTAATATTTATAATTATTTTAATTTCCTCTTGTAATGTTATTATTTTCCTTTATTTTAAAGGTTTTGATCTATTATTGACTTTGTCAAGGTTTTTATTTTCAATTTTATTATAATAAATGGGAGAAAACCCCTTTTTAATTGATTTTAAAAAGTACTAAAATAGACAAAGCATGAATCAACGAAATAAGCTAACTATGAAAACAAAAAGAAAACTTACCTTATTTCTACCCATTAGGTTTATTGTTTATGATTTAAATATGAATAGATATTATTCACTCAAACTAATTATGTGCATAAAATTTAATAGGGGTTATCACTATTCTGGGATAGACCAATTGGATAAGTTCAAGATTTATTACCAATACACTCCATTGGTCAATCTTAACCTCTATACAAAAATATAAAATTGAGGGCAAAATCATCTACACCTAATTGAAATATGTTTGGGAGTATAAACATTTTCCTTTTACCTTATGCAGATGACCTACAAATGACTTATTCAAAGTTGAAACCATAATAGGGCTTACAATAGTTGAAACCTACAAAAATAAAGTGGGATTGTAATGGTTTGAGATGACCCCAATCAACCTTGTGATGATTAAATGGTGCCTATGTATCCAATACTCCAAAGAAGAAGTTCAAACCCCTATAGTTCTCCTACCTAGAGTGCTTAGGGTAATATTGTTCCTTTTGATACATGTATGCACATATATATGGCTTGAATACTTATTAATTATTTCCTTGAATTAGATATAATAGAATTGTGACTTGGCTATGGGATTATTCAAGTGAATAGTATAAAATTTTGAAAGAAAAGGGAAGTTTTGCTCAGTGTGAAATAGTATAAGTGTACCCAAATAGTGAAATTGCCAAGTGGTAGAATAGGTGACTTAGACATGTGTATTTATAGCAATCCAAAAAGGTGAAAATTGATGTTATCTATCCTAAAAATATGGACCAACCTATAAGGTAAGGCTTCTATTTTTAAAAAGATACATTTCTATATAAATATTAGGATTAACCTGTAGGGTCAGGATCAACTATGGATCCCAACTCATGTGGGTCAAATCTATCATAAAAGGGTGATATTTGATCTCAAGAATTTGGAATGTCTAAATGCTTGGAGATGTTTTTAGATATTAAGAGTATTTATCCAGGTTTAATAAAAAAACTTATAATAAATAGGCCTATATAAATACTTAGGATAGATTAATGTGATGAAAAATAATGATTTAGGTGCTCAAGTCAAGTAAGGTAAAACTGGGACAAAACTGACATTATCAAGTATTCATAACCAAATTTGTATCTACATCCAAATTTGGGATCACTATGCTCAATATCTCTTACCCCATGTGTTTGATGAAGTAGAATTTGTGTATTCAAGCAATCTTACATCACTAAAAATATATATTTTATGTTTATGAGATTTTAAAAGTTAAATACAACATACATAGACTCAAACACACTTCAAAAAGATCTTCGAAGGAAGGAACAGTTTCAGGTCATGTTATACAGTGTGTTATGTCTCATGATGAAACTTTAACTTAATACAGGTCTACTTATGAAACCATGGTGGTCGTTACATAAATACCGCTTTACAAGATATAGTGGTTTAAACTATGAAATATATACATGTACAATAATGAATTAAAAATGTTTAAGTGTCCATTTATAAGTTCTTTATAGATTCGAGTGGATCATAAGAGTCACCGTACAAGGCACAAAAGACTATGAAAGGCTCAGGATTAGTTAGATTGAAGTTGGGTAACATCATCCAAGTGAGTGTAGGAGAACAAAGAAGAATCTTAGAGTAAAAAAGTGTATTTTTCACTCCACAAAGGAGCTTAGTAGAATTATTACCTTATGTCAGCCATATGAATAATGACTGAGTGTGTATGTGTGTGTAACATTTGTATCTCCTCAAAGTAATATCCAAAAAAGTGTGTGTTTTATTTTTCAATCTCATACTCTATGTGTGCATATAGTGGAAGGCTAAAAATTTAATATTGTCCTTCATTGGATGTTGTATCCTTGACTGCATCAATGTGATAAGATGCACATATAAGATATGTATTTCTAATAATCATGGAAAATATGTGGCTATTATTCCATCAAATGTAAATTATTGGTGTTAAAAATCAAAGATTTTATGGGTTTCATGCCCCTTTTTGGAAATCACACACATGTGTGCGCACGCGCGTGCACACACACACACACACACACACACACACACACACACACACACACACACACACACACACACACACACACACACACACACACACACACACACACACACACACACACACACACACACACACACACACACACACACACACACACACACACACACACACACACACACGCATGCACGCACACACACACACACACACACACACACACACACACACACACACACACACACAATTGATGAAGCTAATGAGATGGATTTTTTTATGATTCCCTGAAAGGAAATGAGTAGATTCCATCATATAGAGAGCATAATTATAACAAGATGATCTCATTTGAATAAAATATAGAAAGTAACTCATAAGGGGTGTATAGGAATGAGGCCCCGATTGAAATATTTAAGTCATAAAGTTGATAAAGAGAAGGATAAAATATACGTCCTAATGTGTACAAGATATATCCATATATGTAGCTAATATGATAACCATAATGTGATAATTTGTAAGAAGTATGTAGGGCATATATAGCCTTTAGTGTAGGATTTCACAACATTAATGGGAAGGGATCTCCATTTAAGTAATGTATGATCAATGAGACTCAAGAATAGTATATGGGTGTGAATATGCCCTCAAAGGAAATGAGAAATATATATATAATAATTTGGGTAGCGATAAACATAAGTAACATCTAGTTATTTAGGAAGGCCCATGTGTTGGCCCAATTGGCAATATTTAGTCAATAAGCTCAATAACGAAATGCAAAATAAATATGCCCTGATTTAAGATTTTTGAATGTATAAAAAATATGTAATAATAAGATTAAGAATATAACCAATGGTATAATTCCCCTAATATAAATACAAGATAGGGAAAAGAAACACACCCACTATGGCAATATTTCCATATGAGGGTGAGATATAAAATTAATACACATCCACACATTAGTAGTAACATGAATGAGGTGGCACCAAGTAATAGTAAATATTCAATTAAATTATCATTGGGTATGCAAGTGAATAAAAATGCATTTTTGTAACAATAATATGTAATAACACAATGCATATATCCTTGTTATACACAATATGTAGGTAAATAGCAAGAAATGTCTAAGCAATATAAGTTTCTCTATATGATAAATGGAAAGTAGGAAGGATGATACCATAAAATTTCATTGAAGAGAGATTCCTATAGTATAAGGCATACCACTATTGTGACAATGCCCCATGATTAACATGATGAAAATGCATAGAATTTATAAGTCTATGATCATATGTAACTTGTATATTCACTACTACATGAAGAACAATTTGCATCACAGATTGGGAAAATTTTGTGTCATTTTTGTTTCATTGAGTTTTCCATGTGTGATGCAAACTTGTCAAATGATGTGGCTCAAAGGTGGCACATATGATAGCACCTAGGTAAGTGTAGGGAATTATGGGTCCAAAATGGCATATTAAGTGGACATGTTTTTCCTAAGAAACATGAAACCTTGACTTTTATTGATTATTTTAGATATCTAAACTCGCAATTTGAAGATGTCATAAGAAGATGAATTGTATGATTTAGAGTCTAATTTATAAAAAAAAAATATTTTAAATGGTTAAGTATAAGTAGGTCAAATAATAAAAATTAGAAGAAATGGTAGAATTTTTTTTTTAAAAAAAAAAAATCATACTAGATAGTTGTTCATGTACCCCATCATTGTTTGAGCATCACTTGCTTTTTATTTAAACCACTTGGTAGAAAGCTAGGTTAGATCATCTAGTTTGCAACCTATAGTTTTATAAAATTTATTAATTAATATTTTTTTGACTAATTTCACAAGTCAATATACCCTGAAATATGACAAAAAATGTATAGCCAATTGTGCGCCGCCTAACTTGCTCAAAAAATATCAAAAACTAGTTTTTTCCTTTTTTTAATGTGTGCAGAATTAGGTATAGTTTATAACCATATTCATTTTTTATGATTTGGATAAATGAATCAAAAAAAACATAAACAAAAATTAACATGAATAATCATGGCATATAGCGCTACAAAAGACATACTTAGTCAATAAATATAAATAACAAGATTAAGGCAATAAAAATATAAAAATATCACATATATAAAAAGAAGAGACTTAGTCAATGTTTTAGTACTATTTTCAAAGGAAATTTTGATAAAATGGATAGTGTCTAGCATGGGTAAAGTTGCATTTTTTTAATGTTGGTAGAAAACATACATTTACTTTTATGTGTTGTAGGTCCATTCTTGAGGCTCGAGAATTTAAGAAATTCTTGAGCCTTAAGGCATGTGTTCCAAAATTAAAATATAATAACCATGTATATGGTTTGAAATACATACTTTGAACTACCATGTATTTATAATATTCTACTACTAGTCTTTAAAACCATGTATGCAATTTTAGTCTTTAGAACCATGTATGTGGTATTGCGATTATAAAACTGCATACATGGAATAGTTTAGTATTAGATTGGCACACATGGTATATAAGAAAAATAAAAATTTAAGTATAATAAACTAAATGTCATTATCTAAATGTAAACTTATACTTTAAGTTATATTTTGTTTATATACTTTTAGGATGTTTGAGAGTGGTTTAAGACCTCTATGAGCTATAATGCAAATCTTAGGTTTTGGAAGATCCCATCATAGTTCAAAGTTAGTCAGATTCCATGGTTTTCTAGGACAAATGTGTTAGTGATCCCCTAATTAATACATGAACCATCTAATGCACAAAGGCATACAAAACATGATTTCTAATTACGGGTTATATTTCTAATAATAATCCCATAGATAAAACACATGCTTCAATTATTTCATTCTATAGATCATGGATATTTCATCAATATTTTGATAATTTAAACATTAGTCAATTGGGGAAATTAGTGATGTGATTTGGGCCTAATTAAGTTTTATGAACCTAACTCTTAGTCTAAATGATGTTAATTACAGATAAAATAATTAGTTTAGGGTGTAAACAGTTTATGATTTAAGGTTTAAGGTTTAGGGCTTAGGATTTGAGGTATATGGTTTAGGGTATAGGTTCTAATCATGAAGGAAATTGGGACCAAATTGAGCTTGTTAAACCTACTTGTAACTATAAAATATGATTTTTTGCACAATTAGCCCCAATATCATCACAAGTTGATCTAATTAGTCAATTAGCATAGTAGGTGATGTAATTTGGGAAAAATGGAACCCTATGAAAATAATTATTAATATAAAAGATTTCAATTAGGGATAAATTTATTGATTTAGGATTTATGATTTAGGGATTAGGGCTTAGTGTATAACATATAAGCTTTATGTTTTAGGGTATAGAGCCTAATCACGAAGGTAATTGGGGCCAACATAAGCTTGTTAAACCTATTTGTGATTACAAAATTTGATTTTGGGCTCCATTAGCCCTAATATCATCATAAATTAAACCAATTAGTCAGTTGGGGTAATTTTTGATGTAATTTAGGCTAAATTGAACACCATGAACCTAATTTTTACCCTAAAGGATATTAATTTGGGCTAAATCAATTTGTTTAGGGATTAAAGTTTAGGGCTTAAGTTTTAAGGTATAGGGTTTAGGGTCTAATTTCAAAGATAATTAGGGATATTTTAAGCTTATTCATCTTATTTATGATTACAAAATATGATTTTGAGCTCAGTTGGCCCCGATGTCATCATAGATTAGCCACTTAATCAATTAGGGTAATTAGTGATGTGATTTTAGACAATTTGAGTCTTATGAACCTAATTCTTAGTCTAAATGATGTTAATTGGGGCTGAAATGATTGGTTTAGGGATTAAATAATTTATGATTTAGGGTTTAAGGCTTAGGGTTTAAGGTATATGGTTTATGGTTTATGGTTTATGGTTTGTGGTATAATGTCTAGTCATGAAGGCAATTAGGGATAATTTGAGCTTGTTGAACCTCTTGTGACTATAAAATGTGGTTTTAGGCATAATTATCCCCAATGTCATCACAAGCTGATCTAATTAGTTAATTAGGGAAATAAGTGATGTGACTTTGGCTAAATTGAGCCCTATGAAAATAATTCTTACTCGAAAAAATGTTAATTAAGGTTAAATAGATATATTTAGGGTTTACAGTTTATGATTTAGGGTTTAATATTTAGTGCTAAGAATATAGTGTATAAATTTTAGGTTTTAGGGTATACAGTCCCATCAAGAAGTCAATCGGGATACTTTGAGCGCTTTGAACCTATTTGTGACTATAGAATGTGCTTTTGGCCTTAGTTATTCCCAATGTCATCATAGATTGAGCCAATTAGTCAATTGGGGTAATCAGTGATGCAATTTGGGATAAATTAAGCCTTTTAAACCTACATGTTACTCTAAATGATGTTAATTTGGGCCAAATAAATTAGTTTAGGGTTTAAGGTTTATGATTTAGGTTTTAAGGTTTAGGGCATATTGTTTAAGGTATAAGGTATATGGTTTAAGGTCTAATTATAAAGTCAATTAGGGATAATTTTGTTAGCGTAACTAATTAGGTTCATATTACATCATTTTGTTGTGTTAATCTTATAGAATATTAATATGGAGGTTATGAATTTTATGATTATGTAATTAATATATAGCTAATATATTCATGCATTTAATATTCTATTATGCATTAATAAAAATATTCAATTCATTTTTATCTTCATTTTGGTATCAGAGCATACCATTGGCTATGCAGGGCATCCAAATTAAATATATTACATTTTCTCCTTCAAGCAGTTACCTATAGATAAAATGAAGAAGCAAAAAAAAAAAGGTTAACCCCCACCTAATCACACTGTAGAAAAGAGAAGACAGACATGTTCATTTTCATATTTTATGCCTAGTCAAGCCTATAACATACGAAGCTAGAAAGTGCAAAGCATAGTATGGAAGTGGCCTGAGAGTAGATGTGGTGATACGTAGTCCTAGTGTGTAGCTAATCTAAAATGTGTGAGTCTGAAGCATATTAGAATGCACACATTGAGACCTTGATTAGTGATGATTAAAACATTTTGAAGGACATATCAAGTAATTTATTTACAACAATCTTGAGACGTTAGAAGGTTGAAGAACCAATCAAGCAGCTTCGTTGACACCAACGAAAAGTGTTTCATAAATAAAGATGTAGACATGTTCATGTGAAAGTAATCTCTATTTGCTTTATTCTACTCATGACCATTAGAGAATAATGCTTCAAAAATTTGGAAATAGAAAGAGGCAATAAGAGTGCCAAGTAAGATGTTGGTAGAAGCCTACGACCTATGTAGTGTACAATAAAAGCATTCTCTACTTCACTGAAGTGTGGTACATGATCATTGCCATGAAATAGAGGTTGAATTGGATGGCCAATGCCATAGATAAGGAAGATGATTGGAGTAAAATACTTGTAAGGTAATTACATTTTTAATAGAAAATTTCAAAACAATAAGTAATAATACTAGTTTGTTAGATTTGTAAAATTTTGTATAAAATAAAATTTCAAAAAAAATCAAATATGTCTACAATCCAAACTCCTCTTGCTTGATTCTCAATTCCTCAAAGGTCTAAATTTCACCACATGAAATATGAAGATGTGAATGATTCTTCAATTCAAATAATTATAGGGCATCGGTATTAGTGTAGTTACTCATTCTGTCGAAGTTGATGAGTGAGTAAAATATGGTAAGTTGGATGTAAAAACCTTGATGTTGATCACACTTAGTGTCATAGATGAGGTTCAACCTCATATTCAAGATGCATCAACTTTGAAATAGGCTTGGGACATTTTACCTGCCATATAAAAGGCAAAAAACTAGATGAAGATACTCCATCTCTAATGAAAACTTCATACTCTTAGTATGAAATAAGGAAAGAAAGTTGAGGAATTCTTACATTGGGTAGCAGAACTATGAACATAATCGATTATGCTTGGAGAAAATATCAAGGACAAGTTGTTGGTTCAAATCATGTTGAGATCTTTCCCTTTTAAATTTTACACGTTCATCATGACACTGAACATCCCAAAGCAAGTAGTGTCTTTCAAAGAACTGGTGAATCTACTTCAACAAGAAGAAGCCATCCAGACTATGCAAGAAGAGTTAGAGGATAAATCCTTGATCTGTAAGCAATGTGGTCAAAAATTCTCAAAAATACCACTAAATCAGACATAACAACAACATAAATCTAAAAAGGTAAAAAGATGGTGTCACATGTGTCATAGCAATACACATGATATTGATATATGTTGGTATAATGACTTGACACAAGGCTCATCCAGTTAAGAGATCACATCTAGTAGAGATGAGTCACATAAATCCAAGAGACATCCTCGATGATAGAAGAAGCATGGAAATTTAGTGGCAAAACATCAATAATATGATGAATTTGAAGAAGTACCCAGAAAATTAGAATGCAATGACACATATAATGACATTGTTCTTGTCTCCCAAACCTTTTCACACATGAGAAAATTTTGGTTGATCAAATCTAACACTAGAAAACATATGATAAGATGTAAGGAGTTATTTGAGTCACTAAAAACTCAACCCAATGGAGATCAAGTTTAAATTATAGATGATAAAGAGTATTTTTTAAAAAGAATTGACACTATCTCCATTCCTCTTAGCATATGAACCTGTACTCTCATAAAGGTACTATATATCCCTAGCTTGACAAAAAATATATTGTTTGTATGTCATCTCTTGAATAATAAGCTTAAGGTAGAGTTCATGATAAGGAATGGCATAAAATCATGTCTCTTCTAATGATATCGCTAGTTCATTGTAGAGAGTATTTTTGAAGGATTGATTATTTACCGTAGATGTAGTTTCTCTCTCTGACTCTATATCATAATCTATAGCATTGTGGAATTATCGATATGGGCACCTTTCTGCTAGTTTTTTGTACTATCTCAGCTATATGGCCATGATCTATGGACTTCTTCAACTATCTCATTAATTTCATGTATGCCTTGGATGCCTAGTTGATAAACAACATAGGGTTCTATTTAAGTTAATTTCCTCAGAAGCCAAGGATTGTCTTGATGTGGTACATATCAATCTATGCAAACCCCTACCTACTTATTTCTAAGGATTCAAGTATTTTTAGTTATTTTTTGATGATTTCTCTCAAAAGACATGGGTTTTATTTTTGAAGAAGAATAATGAAGCCTTAACTCATTTTAAGGTCTTCTACCACTTTGTTGTTACCCAGTCAGGGAGGCCTCTTTGACTCACTCAGATCAAGGGGGGGAATTTAGATCAAAATAATTCTTGGCATTATTTAGGTAAATTGACATCAAAAAACACCTAGCTTATCCCTACATGACATATCATAATGAAATAGTAGAGCGATAAAATCTTTCATTAATGGAGATGGCTCATTGCATGCTTTCGACTGCAAAGTTGGATGCACCATTTTAGGAAGAAGTAGTTTAAAAAATTATATATCTTCTCAATAGGGAACCTAAAAATATATTACATGACAAGACATTAGAAGAGGTATGGAGTGGTCATAAACATTTCATCTCTCATATTAGATTATTCAATTGTATATTTTATATGCATGTCCCTACTAAAAAGAGGGAGAAGATCTAACCAAAGACACTTTAGTGCCTTATATTGGGCTATAATACTACATCAAAATAATATCATCTCATGGATCCTAAGGAAAATAAGATATATGTAAGTTGAGATGTGGTTTTTTATGATTCATCATTGGATTCATTACCAGAAAAGGATTTAGAACATACCACCTTGCATAGACTGTTCCCATAGGTAGATGATGAGAATGAAGAATCTTGTCACAAATAAGGTAAGTTATAAGGAGAGTTATTCATTGATATTGGAAATATGGAAGATAATTATTCATCAAATCAATAGTAACATCAATGTCTAAAATGGGTAGATAACACTATTATGGACAACCACTTCAACTCTAATCTAGATACTTCATTAGGAGTTTAGACCAGAAGATAGGTGAGATAGGAATTTAATCTCACAATAAGGAGTTTAGTAGTTGACAAAAAAAACCAAAGATAATTCAAGAGGCTTTATGAAACCTCAATGGAAGATGGCCATATATGATGAATACGATGCCCTCATAGTAATGGGATGTGGGAACTTGTCGATCTACCTATAGAAAAGAAATCCATTGGTTGCAAGTGGATTTTCAAGATAAAGTAAAAGGTAGATGGATCTATCAATAAATATAAAAAATGAATTATTGATAAGTTATATGCTCAAAAAAATGGAATTGGATATGAGGATAACTTTGTATGCACTACTAATATCAATACCATCAGAGTTGTTTTCATACTTGTAGCGTAAAAGGGATGGAAACATCAGTAGATGGATGTGAAAAGTTAATTTTTTATGGTGATCTCAAAGAATAAGTATACATGACCCATCCATAAGTCTTCATTGATGAACATCCACATAAGTTATGTCATCTAATTAAGTCACTTTACAGACTTAAGCAAGCACCAAGGGCATGGTACATTAAGATTGATGATCATCTATTGTAGCATAGATTCATTTGTATCCCCTCAAATATAAATTTGTATATCAATAAGTTAGGCATAGATATTGTCATTATTATTTTGTATATGTACAATCTGGTGATCACTAGAAGTTTTGATGATTTTTTTGAAGTAAAGAATGACTTGAAGAAATCCTTCAACATGATAGATTTGGGGCTACTTCATTATTATCTTGGCTTTGAGATATGGAAAAAGCATAATCATATTTTTGTCTCATAGATGAAATATGCCAAGATGAACTTGGATAAATATGATATGATGAATTATAAACTAATGTTATCTCTGATGGATAAATGTTTTTAACTATTAAATTTTAAGGAGTCACCTCAAGTAGATGAAACTCACTACATGCAGCTTGTTGGGAGTCTCATTTACTTGACTTGTACTAGACTATACATATGTTTTGTTGTTAGATATATTTTGAGATTCATACAAGAGCCAAAGAAGAATAACTCAAATTTCTTCTTTTAGGGATACATAGACTTGGACTATTTTGGATCTGTTGATGATAGAAAATCAACCTCAGGGTATATTTTTCATTTTATATATAGACCAATTTCATGGATAATTAAGAATAAATTTTTAATTTCCCTTTGATCCATAAATGTAGAATACCATGCCACAAAAGGATCTATGTGCGAGGAAATTTGGTTATGTCATATTCTATCTGACATATACATACCTGAAGATCAGCCACTAGTCCTTTTCTACAACAATCAAGGTATGCTAAATCTTGTCAAGTATCCAATATTTCATGAGAATACCAAACACATTGAGGTCAAGTGACACTGTATTCAAGACCAAATCTTGAACCACTACAGTTAGTTGCAATACTATCTAATATATTCACAAGTAGTAGATATATTCACCAAGTCACTTGGTAAGGTAAAATTTGATTTGTTTTGGGGGTACATTTGTAAAAATAATATAATTAAGGGGGAATGTTAGCATAGACAATTAGGTTCGTATTACATTATTTTATTATGTTAATCTTGTAGTGTATTGATATGGAGGTTATGATAGTTATGATTATATAACTAATATTTAATTGATATATTCATGTATTTAATACATTGTTGTGCATCAATAAAATTATTAAAAGCATTTCTTCAAATTTGAGCTTATTCAACCTATAAATATGACTATAGATTGTGATTTTGAGCTCAATTAGCCCTCATGTCATCACATATTGAGCTAATTAGTCAATTGGGGAAATTAGTGATGTAATATGAGTAAATTAGGTGATATGAACATAATTCTTAGTCTAAATGATGTTAATTAGGGCTAAAATGATTGGTTTAGGGCATAAAGATTATAATTTAGGGTTCAGGGTTTAAGGTATACGGTTTATGGTTTAGGGTATAGGGTCTAATTGCTAAGGCAATTAGGGTCAATTTTATCTCGTTGAACCTATTTGTGACTATAGAATATGATTTTATGCACAATTATCCTTAATGTCATCATAGGTTGAGCCAATTAGTCAATTAGGGAAATAATTGATGTGATTTTGGTCTAACTGAGTCTTATAAAACTAATTACTACTCTAAAGGATGTTAATTGGGGATAAATAAATTTATTTAGGGTTTATGATTTACAATTTAGGGTTTAAGGTTTAGTTCTTAAGGTATAGGGTATAAGTTTTAAGTCTAGTATAGGGTTAAATCATAAAAATAATTAGGGATAATTTGAGATTTATTAAAATATTTATGACTATAGAATGTGATTTCATGCTTAATTATCCCTAATGTCATCATAGATTGAGCCAATTACTCAATTGGGGAAATAAGTGATGCAATTTAGGCCAAATTGAGCCTTGTGAACCTAATTCTTAACCTAAAGGATGTTAATTTGGGATAAATTTATTGGTTTAGGGTTTATGATTTAGGGCATAGGTTTTAAGGTATATGGTTTAGGGTTTAAGGTATAGATTTCAATCACAATGATCAGGATTTTTTAAATGGATATTAATTGACACAGGTGGTTTATTAATCAAGAATAATCAACAAAGTCAAAAAATACATAAGTTTATCAAAATCTAATATAAATATCCATGATCCATGGAATGAAAGATGTGATATGTGTGTTTTTTCCATGGGATTATTGTTAGAAATGTATCCCAAAACTGTAAATCATGTTGTGTATGATTTGTGCATTAGATGTTTCCTATATGCATTAGGGGCTCATCGATGCATTTATCCCAAAGTGTATACCTTAAGGGGTGCACATGAAATAGTGTGGGATTGACTTATCGAAATTTGTGAGAGATATTTTGATACTATTGTTTCATATCTACATCACTTCATGTAGCCTTCATACCTCTTATGATGTCTCTCTAAAATATTGAAACCCTAGAACATGGTTAAGTCTGAAACCCTAGAATTTAAATAAGTTTGAAATATGATGGGATCTTCCAAAACTTAGAATTTTCATTATAGCTCCTAGAAGTTTAAAACCACTCTCAAAAATATTGAAAGTGTATAAATAAAATATAACGTAAAGTATAAGAAACTAAATGTCCATATCTAAATGTAAACTTATACTTTTATTTTATTTATATACCATACATGCCAATATAATACTAAACTCTTTCACGTATTTGGTTTTATAATAGAAATACTGCATACATGGTTCTAAAGTCTAAAACGATGTATAGAGTCTTGGATTGGTAATTACCAAGACTATGTGTGAAGATCATGTATGCATTTGTTAAACCACATATGATAAACATTCAAATCTATTTGAAAGTAAAATGTGTCAAATTTCCCCCCTCCCCCCCAACTTCGTGCATTTACCCACCACATTTGTGTCACCAGGAAAAAGGATGTAATGAAAAATTGATTTTCATATATACATAATATTACAATAAGAGAGGCTCAAAATTCACTTTACCTTTGTTGTGATAGTTTCTAATTTTGGTGGAAAATAAGAGCGATAAAATTAATAGGTAAAGGTAGAAAATTGAATTTCTATACAGTAAAGTGAGGATTTGTTTTCATCACATGATTTTGTTTAGAACCTTTTTTGTTCAAAGCTTACAAATTTAGATAGGTAAATAGAGATATAAATTTTGTGTAAACCAAAATTTGTTTAAATAATTCATATTTTGTCTTATAGATATTATTTCATCATAAATTAGGTATACACCATCATCCCATGTACAAATATATTTTTATGCACTGAGGTCTACTTCACAATAACAAAGTTTTCATCATTGACTATACTTTCATCATATGATTTTATATGCAATCCTACTATTCAATATAAAATTTCATTTTTTTAATTAATAATTAATGATATTTTCAAGGTTGAAACATACATACATATATAATAAGACTCATCACAACCTCTTTGTTGAGGAAGGAGTGAAATGGAGGAAGCAAAAGAGTAGGAGGACAAATTGGCAGAGCATCTCTTCCACCAAACAATGGTTTATTTGATGTAAATGATTTTTTTATATGTTGTTTTAAAATGAAGCCATCACAATGTTGATGTGTATGGATATTTCAGTAATATTAAGTTATTATACAATTATTTGTTACTTGATATTCAAATAGTCACTATGATGTTCAACTTTAGCCTATATCAGCATAAAAATTTAAGTACATCTTCCCTAAATTCATCATAAAGATAAAATCAATCTTATTAACATCTTAAGGAGTAATAAAGTTCTTAAAAAAAAATTTTAGAAATAAATTTTGGAGTTATATAAGTAATAAATATACTTCTATGGAACTTCTATTGAAGATGTTCTAGTAGTAGAAGTGGGTGTTGTACTTAAAAATATGGTAGACCATTTATTTTACAATGACCATTATCACTATGATGATGATATAGACAATCAATTTGGTGACATTTATCATGAGGATCAACCGAATATGAATGATAATCATGAGTAAATTTTTTTTTAAAAAAAGATTTTTAATGAATTTTTATCAAACTCATTTGTTTATGCAAGGTAAAATTAAAGGAAAACCCTCTTGGAAAAGGATTTTTTTTTTTAAAAAAACTTGGTATCTATTTATGTTCATAACAAACATATACAATGTATAATTAGTCATGTATGTTTGTAATAATTAATTTAATTATTTACATGTTTGATTACTAAGTCATGTTGAGAAAAATTCCATATAGAGGAGTTCATACTCTTTAATACTTCAAAAATGGTTATGTTTCTTTAAAAATATGAAGAGGAGAAGACTAGCAATGAGATATGAAGGATTGATTAGAGATGAAGACATCTATAAAAACCACCACCACATGACCTACAAAAAGCATTGCTAGACCACTACTCTTGAAAGGATGAGTTCACGTTTAGAGAGTATTCATACCATCAATCAAAGGATATTCACAAGAAGCTTTGGATATGGTGAGAGGATGTGAAAGTTTAGAGAGTTTTACAACCAAATTTTATATAAATGAGTAATTTTTTTTGTTGTAATTACATTAATATTTGCTTTTAAATGATATAACATAATAAAGATGACTAAGAATTCCAAAATGTGGTTAGATTGAAAATATTTTTGTGTCATAAAAATTGACAAGAGAAGGGTCACTTGTTATGAAGTTGTAGTTTTTTAAGTGTCCCATAAGTCACAGTTACTGTGTTATAAAACACTTGTTAAAATCTCCTTATGTTGGTAAAAATCCTTGTAGTTTTGGTTTCCACACAGATATGAGTTGGATATGACATTGATTGTTATGGATTTTATTATGTAGTTAGTATTTAATTGATTTGAGCAATTTTTAAACTAATAGATGATTAGTTAGATGGAATTCATTGATTATTATTATTATTATTATTATTATTATTATTATTATTATTATTATTATTATTATTATTATTATGAAATTGAATTGAGATTGATATCAAATGGATTTGATGCTTATAATGCATATGTTTTATATCCTAACATAAAAAAACTACTCATTTCACTATGATTAGTGTGTGTGACGGCATTACATGTTTGTCTCTTCACATATGGAGAGTATCATCAAGGGAAGAGATAGATGGGTTACGAATGGCACAAAATAGAATGTTGTGTATATAAATTTATAAAACTTTTCTTTGACAATGAAATTGTGTTTACATCCCTCATCACACCTAGGAAGGGTAATAGGATTTTAGGAGCTTGTTTGAATTGTTTGCTTCAGGGTTATTCCTGTAGGCTTGAAAAAAGAGTTGGTACATGGTTTTATTTGTATTAAGGTACATTGTTTTTAATTAAATGTAATCTTTTTGTCAAATTTGATGTTGGGTAATTTGCCTATGATGGGTAAGGCAACATTCCAACATATGAAACAAATTCAGTGTGAGTAAATTATTAATCATTATACCAATTTTAAATATATTTATATATATTATTATCTATATAGGATTAAAAAACCTAGTTGACCCTCAAATCAAAAGGAATATGTAGAATTGTTAAGAATAGAGTATAATATTACTTCCCAAATTAAATATAAATAAATAAGCTATCATAATATAAAATGGAAATAAGGTATAGGTTAATTTATAAACTCATGGGAATGTTATAATTCCTAACAAAAATACTAAGGAAGTGGTCCCACGGGAGGAGGTTCCTAAATTTTCTTAGTGGGTACTACATAGTGAATTTAGGAGCATATATAGTAAAAGTGGTTCCATGGGAGGGGATTCCTAAATTTTATTAGGGGGTACTGCAGAGTATATTTAGTGAATGTAATTTTATGAGTGGTCAAAATCTATCCTTGCGGGGGGGGGGGGGGGGGGCGGGGGGGGGGGGGGGGGGGGGGGGGGGGGGGCAGATGGTGGGGGAGAGGCATCTTGGAGTTTCCTATACATGCTCCTATTTTTATGAAGATATTCTACCAAATGGGATTCTATGAGTGATCAATATATATATATATATATATATATATATATATATATATATAAACAGATTTTGATCACTCATAGAATCACATTTGGTAGAATATCTTCATAAAAATAGGAGCTTGTATAGGAAACTCCAAGATTCTTCTCCCCCACCATCCGCCACCCCCCCCTCCCACCCCGGCTCAATTTTCACACCCCCTTAAACTTTCCCCCTAAAAATTAGCTATCTCCTTATTTTCAAGAAAAGATTCTTAAATTCCCTGTTACCATGCCTTTCATTCTTCATGAGGCCACCCACTCATTAAAAACATGAGAAACAACCTACTCGTTAAAAATAAGAGTAATAATCAGCTCCATGGGACCCCTGCCTAACACCTCTTGTGGTATTGTCTATTAATTCATGCAACTACATATATTTTTTTCAAGATTATAATTCAAAATAGGACCTACTTATTTTAATACATTGTATAAACAAAATTATTGTTATATAACTAATTGAGACACGATCCAATCAACATGGGATTTCAATCCTACAGGTTTTTTTAAAATAGAAGGAAATTTCACTCCAACAAAGGGAAAACTAAAATCTTGAAAGGATTTTGATTAATGGAGGATGACTACATGGAGTTGAGAAACCAAAAGTTGATAACCATCATTTTAATTGGAAATAAAAAGTAAAGGAAGTAGAAAATAAAATGGAGAATGGGATAGAAAAATGAACTCATATGGATAGAGGTGTGCGTAGATGAAGTAGTAGATCATAACATGAATTGAGTATAGAGCTGTACAGAGCTTAACCAACATGCATAAGCTATATATGTACTAGAATAAACATCTTTGACTACATGACACCGCATGGTTATAATCAAATTACCCTATAATTCTCTTTAATAACCATCTATAAAAGCCAAATCAATTTCACAAATACTTAAGTATTAATCTAAAATCATAAATTAAACTAAAATACTAAATAATGATTTGGAATAAAATATCTATGATTAATAAAAAAAATGATAAACTTAATTTCAATTTAAAATTAAAATAAAAAAAATGTTTGCAATGTTGGAAAATAAAAACATATTAAAAACAAAAAAATAGAACACACAGATTGGTACAGCAATCATGGAACAAGATTTTTATTAATCTTCTTGAATTTTGTAGATATTCTTGATCTTGCTTATCTTGCTCAATTACAATACTGCCCCATGGGTCTATTAAATAGATATGAAAGAAAAAAATAATTAGAAAAATAAAATGAAGACTAATTTTACATGCAAACTGCTTAACTGCTTGAACTAACTGTTTGTCTAACTACTTCTCTAACATTTTAACTAATTATTTGATAACTATTGTACATGCATGAGGAGTGGAGAAATTATCTCCTGCTAACTTTAGTTTCTAACATGCAACACCAAATTTTTAAAAAATATAAAATTAAAACATCATTTCTAACATCAAAATCAAAATCAATTCAACATATCATCTTTATAGAAGTACACATGTTTTTCCTCTGTAACTTCAAAATCAAAATGAATGTATGATATCCTTCTCAATGAAAGGTACATATTTTCCAATGTTTGCATGTAGTTATGCATGACATCATGGTATTCTCCATTGTCATCACATGGAGACACCACAACCTACAAACCCTAATTTTTTAATCACCTTTCTCAACCCTTTATTTTCTCCTGAAACACACACATACATACACATTTATATTCCTGATTGAAGATAGAAATTTATTTAAAAAGATGGAAAAAGATTATTGACAGACCAAATGGGGCTGAGATTATTTGCATTCTTTTTTATGATGAGTTACATCCAATGAAAACACTGCAAAAACAATTACAATCTATTCCAATCTAGAGCAGTGTAATATGATCCTCCATAGGCTTGTGAGTTACAGGCAAGGCCTTCTTGATCAATGACACCTATCCTTTCTCAATATTATCCATGGCAAAAAAAACCCATGCCATTACCATTATTCATCATTATGATCTCCACCGGCCTAACAAAATCACCATCTGGTTTTAAATCACCATCTGATCAAACTTTAAACTCAACTCCAGTACAAATAGAAGCAATAAACCAAATAATAATAATAAATCACATTCATTTGGTGCAGGGGAGTTTTCAAATTTGAAAATAAGATACAGTGGGATTTTGTAAAATTGAAATCAAAACAAAAGAAAAAGTTAATGAAGGCAACATGTCCGTGACCATCCCAGACATCAGCGTCAACTGACTTGGGTTAAGTTTTTGATCAATAATGTAGACATTGGACATGCGATTATGGTGAGTTTAGTGGTGACTAGTTTGATTTGCCTGTTGTCAGTGATCGATTTGAAAATTCTATGGTTTGAAAATTCCTACTTAGACAAGCTGACACCAGTGTTGTTCCCTAAAAATGTCACTCATTTTTGGAACAACATATGAGCTATTTTGGTCCTGTAGGGCTAAAATTATCTCTTTCCTTCTAAAAAATATGTTCCAAGCATTCAATTTCCTCATTCTCCAAGCTTATAAAAAATCTATGGACTCTGCAGGTTCCTTTTTACAGACTCAATTTCTATGTACTTCAAGGCCTCAAAACTATGTACTCAATAGATACGTTTATGTAGACTCCACAGGCTTAAAACTATAGACTCTACAGGAAAGAAGTGCCAAGCAACCAGTGACATCCCCATGGACATCAAATTCAAGTTTATCCTAAAGCTTCTCTCAGGATTCAGTAGATGCTGCCAAGTTTCATCTATCAAGCCCCATTATACCTTGTTCCTAAAAATAATGGAAGTCACCACGTGTCCTTCATGAAACTCAGCAAAAGTTGCCAAGTGTCGACATCCATAGTTTCTTTCCTTGGTTTTGATTATTGAGTAAAGACTGTGGTGGGCCCCTAGTGAGCTAATAAAGTAAGTTGAGTGTGCCAAGTGTCATCGTCTGAGAGAATCTGAATGAGTCTCATTGATCTCTATAGTATTTTTCAAGCTCAGCAGAATCTGCCATGCATCATCTTCTGTGGGACTCTCAAAAGGCCTCCAAAGCCTCTATAAGTTAATCAAATGTTGCCACATGTCACCTATTTAGTTCATCAAAAAAATGACTAAGGCAAAGCTAAAAGGAAAAAATACCCTTGTGAAGGGTAGCGAGCAAAGGCAGACATAGGTAATTCCTTCATAAAAGTTGTCATAGCAAAATAGTTAAGGTAAGAATCCTTCAAACTTTTTGAATAAATTCACATGGAAAGAAATCTCAAAATAGAAAACCTGCCAAGGAAACAAAATCCTGAAAAGCCACCACATGTCCCTTCTCAAATTGAAATAGAACTTGCCATGTGTCATCTACAAAACTCAGTGGAAGCTACCACATGTCACCTCCTGTAGGACTCTGAAAGGTTTCTAAAAGCTCTTATAAGTTAGGCAGATGCTTCCAAATGTCCTCGCCTATTCCAGTGGAAGATACCACGTGTCACTTGTTAAAAGTAGCGAAACGTGCCACGTGTCAAAGACAACACTCTCAATACAAAGACACAGAGCTAAGAAAGGATTTCCTTTAGACAAAATGTCTGAAGGAAATAAAGAGACAATAGTCCTCTGAAATAATTAAAGCCCAAAGGCCACCCAAATGATCTCGAAGGGTTAATACCCTCATAGAAGATAGTTGACACTTAGAAAATAAACCTTCTTTCAAAAACCCCAAAAGGCAAGTTCCCTTCAGGAAAGGTCAAGCCTCAAATTTCAGCAGAAGTTGCCAAGTGTCCTAATCTATTTTGCAGCAGAACATGCCACATGTTAATTATTAAGACTAGCAGAAAGTGACCAAAGAGTAGAGAAATGATTTAAACCAAGGACTTGATTCAATAGCCAGAAAAAGAGGAATGATGAAGAAAGACTACAAATATCCATGCATGAGATATGTTTCTAGAAGCAGTCCCCCAGGTGGACATTGGAGAACATGAACATTCAATGGCGCGACCCATTTCTCTACATTGAGGAAAGCAAACGGGCAAATACGCTCAATTCTAGCATATCTTCTTGACAAAATTTAATGCAACATGATGTGTTACTGCTCCCAAGTCTTTCTTGGAGGGCTATATATTGGACTCTCTCTTATTATTTTAGAGAGATCTCTCTCGATTACCAAAAATAAAACTTTGCCCAAATTGAAAGGCATCACTGAGACTTTGAGTTCATATTGTTCATCATATTTCTTTGTTTGCATTAGAAAGCAAGTTATTTTCAGACTTGTGCTATTATAGCTTGTATCATTCTAGAAGATTGTTCTTATGTCTATTTCCTAAATGTATTCTTGTTTATAAAATTTGACAAGCAGAGCTACTGGAGGTGATAAAGAAGGTGTCCTGAAGGCAGTTACTTTCAGACTTTGTGTTGTCATAACTGTTTATAGTGTGTGTTTATTTTCTATTTCTATGTAAATAACTTTGGGATGACTTTGTGCCCTCATTTTTCTTCATATTTCACTCTTTGGTTGTTGAGGTGGAGACTTTGTGCCTCATTTCATCCTATCATGTTACTGCACCCTGTTATAGTTACTTATCATCACTCAAAAGATTCCCTTTGTCTACTGAACAACACTTCTAAAAGAAGAGGAGTGTTTTCTATCATTTATTTAAGATTTTTCCTTTGATTTGTGCACATCATCTCTACGAAAAGAGAGATGGATGTTTTATCCTACCATTGAGTGTTATTTTCTATTTATATATATAGCTCCTACATATCTACAGGGAATCTCCCCTTGATTAGAGGAAAGATTAGTCCCCTTTTGATGTGGTAAACCTACACATTTGGCTCACCAATCTTCATGATGTGGTTGATCAAACCTATTTTGCACATCAGTACGCTGATTGACAAAATATTCACCCAATAGTTTTTAGTGACTCTACTAGGGAATTACGTGCATTCTAAAACCTCAGGTTTCAGATTGAAGCAGTCCCTACCGTTATCCATTATAGACTCTGGTGACTCTGTTCCACTTCTTACCCATTATCATTATAGCCTTACCATCTCTCTCCACCTCCACGCTAACTAGGATAGAATGCACAGTTTAAAGCCTCAAGCTTCAAACTGAAGTAAGGTCAATTCTTTCCCATTTTTGTTTTACAATTTGGTAGATCTACGCTATACACAAATCCAAAGGGCTAAAGGTATTGTTGACCCTCTATTTGAGTTGGTATAGCAAAGTAATTTTGATCTATTTCCTTCACCATCTCGCCTCCAATGAACCAAGAGCTTTCCTCATACTAAAGTCAGGTCTCCATTACCAGACAAAGCATCCACTTTTGTTTTTAATAAATATTTTCCAATAATTACTCCTTTGAGATTTGTTATTCCACCTTTCCATTGTCATATAATGTAAATTCAAGGTCCTTGGGGTAACTCTTTTGGCCCACTTAACTTAACTGCACCTCTACATGAGCTCCCACATAGTTCAAGAAAGAATTTCTCCAAGTTCTATGGTGATGGGAAGGTTGATCTTGATGAACATATTGCAGCCTTTATCATAGCCTATGGTGTAATAGGCATGAAATTTGAAGACGTGGCAGTCAGGCTATTTGTAGAGACATTACAAGGCACTGTTGCAGATTGGCTCTACCACCTACAAGCTTAGTCAGTCATTGACTAGAACACCCTCAAAGCCACGTTTGAAGCTAGATTCAAACCTACAGAAGATGCACAAGCCATTCTAGACTAGCTCACACAAATGAAGAAGGAACCTCATGAACCAATGAGAAATTTCATAGCCAAATTTGACAAGCTAAGGAACAAGATCCCTGCCATTACTCGACCTAGAGCTGAGAATCTTAAATGTTTCTTCATTAATTCTCAGTTACCTGAAGTAAGTTTCCTTTTGAGATGTGCTAGTCAAATAGACCTTATTTCAGCTCAAGATTTGGCCATTGAGGTAAAAGATGATCTCATCTTGGCAAGGAAGATAAGAAGAGATCCTAATCGAAATAGACCCTCATTATCTTCTGAATATCCATCTACAGGCACCACTGATCCAATGGTGCAAAAGTTGAAAAATGAGTTACTTGTTCTAAAAAATCAAATGGCGTAAGGAATGTCTTCTACTCTTTCATACAAAGATATGCCAAGGAGGACATTTTCAAATCAATCATACCAGGGTAATGCTGCCAGAAATGAAAGGCAGCTAAATTGGTGGAGCAAGATCCTGACAAGTGGTATCAGAGCTTTTGGTTGGGATACTAACAGATTGGTTTAGATCTGGGTAGTGTTTTTTGATTACAGGTCACTCTCAGGGGTTTCTGATTGAGTGGGAGTAGAGCAATGGCAGATGAAATTAAGCTAAGAATGGAGGAGTTGAAAAGCACAGATGGTCACTTACGGTCCTATGGAAAGAAAGAATAGGTAAAAGAATATTGTTGGTTGGTAGCAGATCAACATGAAGGAACTGAAGATGCAGATGTTGTAGGTGTTATTGCACAGGATGTTTTTGGAGATTTCTTGGATAAAGTTAAATCTTGGATAAAAGATTCGGTTGCCTCTTTCCATGTAGCCCCAGGTAGAGGAGCTGGTGAGCCTTGCCAAAGAATTGGCAAAGGGAAAGTGAAGCTGAAATTACAAGCGGCCAACACACAGGTGTTGATGAAGGTCATGCAGGTCCCAAGTTTGGAGATATGGCTAATTTCTTCAGAAAGATTGGGTGATGAGAGATGCAAAAGAACTCTCACATCGGATGCACTTGAATTAGCTGGTGGTAAGAAAATAGGTACTCTTTATCTACTTGTTTATATTACTGATTCTTCTTCTGTTGCAGAGACGTGGCTTCGTAGGCTTGGTCACATGAGCAGGGAGGAGATGCATGTTCTTAAGCGGAAGATAGATATATTTGACAGGCTTAAGAACTAGAAAGCCTTGGTGTTTATGGAGGAGATGGTAGACAAAAACTAGTGGATGGTGCTGGATACTTCTGAGCAGAGAAGTTTGGACATGGATTTTGATTCAAAGGAGCTCGCGGGTAAAAAGTCATCACTCACAGCTAAACACAGGTACCGGCATCGGTCAAGAGGAACCGACGTCGAACAGACAGGTGCCAATGTCAGTCATGTGTAGACTGAAGCTGGTGATGTTGGGCAGTAGGTAAGACCGACGTCGGTCAGGAGGACCGACATCGGCAATAGGGACACCGATGACGACAGGGTCGGTAGTCAGGGACAGACGCATGGGAACCGACGTCAATCGGATGCAGACTGTGGGGTGACCAAGGTCGGTCACTGTAATGGATTTTGGGTGGACAGCACGCTGTCAAGGAGTCTCAAACACCCATACGGAGGACTGAAGATGTAAGTAGGCCCTCAAATTCGTTGTTCCTCTTCTTTACACTTGTTGCTGATTGTAGAGCAGGAAGGATCCAGGAAACAGGTGTGAGCTTGGCATGGATGAGGATGTAATTCCTTGGAGGAGAACCAAACAGGTGTTTTTGGTAGGATTGCTAGCGAGAAGAAAGCACAGAGACGAATGGATACCTTAGTTGAAGAATAGAGAGAATGGATATGTGAGACGGAAGACCAAGTACGTGGTCTTGAGGAGCTGCAAGACAGTGGTATAGGTTTTGACAGGTGGAGGACAAAGCATGGCTTCAGTCAATGTCAGGGTAACTACTGTGGTTTGCCTTACCAGGTGGATGATGAGTCATGACATCATTCTATTGCTATATGTGGATGGTATGTTTGCTAGCAGGATTGTACATACAGGGTTTTGATGAGATAAGGGTAAGATTAGTTCAGTGGCATGTCATGAGGAGTTTGGAGCAGTGAAATTCTTTGACATGGGAGACATGGAGATCATAGGTAGATTTTGTTTCCAGTGGGAGCTGATGTGAATCAGGTGTTGGTGAGGTTCAGGTTGCAGAGCCAGAGCACACTAAGGGCTGGATAGGTACAGTGTCTGAAATCACATGAGGTCTGGTATAGACCTGAGTATTCCCATGCAATGGGAGCTGTCAGAGAGTTAGGAGCCAATTTGGGGAAGTGGGTTCTCAGGCATTTGAGAGGGACCAGCAGCAGGGATTCATGCTATGAAGGGTCAGGACTTCACTAAATGTGTTTGTAGGTTTGGATGTGGCAGGGTACTCGAATGACAGGAGGTACACCACGGGATGTGTGGTGGGTTGTCTTCAGGATTGAGCTTGAAGAGGGATATAAACCAGGAAATAGATTAGATGGAGTATAGGTATAGGTACAGTGCAGCTGTTTATCTCCAAGTGGGAGATAAAAGGTACTGATCCAATGGTGCAAAAGCTGGAAAATGAGTTACTTGTTCTAAAAAATCAAATGGTGTAAGGAATGTCTTCTACTCCTTCATACAAAGATATGCCAAGGAGGACATTTTCAAATCAATCGTACCAGGGTAATGCTGCCAGGAATGAAAGGCAACTAAATTGTCTTCTTTCCCCATAGGGGAAACTTGACATTGAAGCACTCCCATCCAATTCAGTAGTGGGATATCTTGAAGTAGAATTAGATTTCTCTTTCCAACCTAAATTGAGTCAAGAAAATGATGTTGATCTCCTTATAGAAGGCCAAGATGAATCAACTAGTGACTCTAACATTGGTTTCCTAAACTACCAAGATGAACCTAGAATTAAAGGAAAAGTGTTTGATGGATCATACGCAGTGTCTACTAGGTCATAGAAATAGTTAGATCAACAAGTTGATAAGGGAAAAATGAAAGAGCATTCTCCGCGTAAAACTTCAATTGCTAAGCGGAGAACCAACTTGCCTTTCTAGCTAAAGGGCCCAGTGATCACCAAAGGTAAATACATCAAGTTCACCTTCACCTTTAACTTCAATTTTGCAAATCAGTCCTCCCCCCTTAAAAACCAAAATGTTGAATTACCTTCCTATTTTCCTAATCTAATTGAGTCATTTGACATAATTGATCATGTAAAGAAAACTAAAATTAAAATGACTGAGTTTGAATATTTACAATCTAATCCTGAACAGCTAGATAGGTTAGTTGAGTGTGTGAAGAATAAAGTTGCCTCTATAGGACAAGAGGCTAAGAAGGTAACTCATGATTCTCCAAGCAACATGTCCATCATAAATAATTTTTTCATTACTCCTCCTACTACCCCTGGGAAAATAGAACCTTTCTATGTTTCCCTATTAATAAATGGTCACAAACTAGGCAATTACATCATAGACTCAGGTGCATCTGAGAATGTCATGCCTGCCAAAGTGGTAGAGTCTCTTGATCTCACACTGTCCAAGACATTTGGTAGATGTTTCTCAATAGATAATAAATAAGTGACATTGCTAGGACAAATCAAAGACACCCAGTTTGCATTTGTAGTGTTTCTAGACAAAAGAATAAAGATGATAGTTCATGTGGCTGATGTCCTAGCATCCTATGGTATTCTGTTAGGGTGAAATTTTTGCAAGGATGTTGGTGGGGAATTGAGTATGGACATGTCTGAAGCAAGGATCCCTATCAAAGGCATCATGCAGAGGCTGCTTCCTAAAAAGGAATCAAAATATATTGTCACTCAGACATCAGCCTCTGAAGCTCAAATTTTGTTTGAGTCTTTAGGCATGGGTAACTACTTTCTATCTATAGACAAAGTTCATGAAGCTCTTGAAAGTGTCAACCTAGAAATTAGTTAAGATAGAATATCAAAAGAATTGATGAAGCACAATGGAAATGTGGAAGAATATTCCCCTCCAAATGGAGAAGATTTTAAAGAAAAAGTAGTGTCTAATGAGGCATGGATTCTAGAATTTGATGACAACTGCTCCTCTACTAGTTCAGGAGCCAAGATTGTGTTGATATCTCCTCAAGGAGATATTTTCCCCTACTCATATAAGTTATAATTTAGAAAAACTAATAACAAAACTAAATATGAATCTCTATTGTTTAGATTGAGGGCTACTCGGGACAAGGGCATCAAAATCCTTCATGCCTAATAGGATGTTGAACTAGTGGTTTATCAAGTAAAGAACTTGTACCAAACCAAGAATGAAAGATTGTGCCATTACCACAATCTAATCTGAGACCAAATTGAAAGCTTTAATGCTTTCAACATCTTTGCCATACCTAGAGAATCTAATGGTAGAGCTGATGCACTTGTTATTTTAGCAACTCTCTTAGTCCCCCACTCAGACTTCAAAGAAGACAAGTACACCATTGAGCTAGTATTTAGACCAAGTGTCCCTAAAAATGCTGATCATTGGTAAGTATTCAATGATGATCATCAAATCATTGCCTTTTGAGAACAAAAAGATAGCTTTGAACAGCTACATTTTGAAGGTAGTGAACCTTAGAATTGTGAAACAACCCCTAAATCAAGTTCAAATACAAATGAGGAGTTCCTACAACTGAAAGGGAAAAAGATTCCCAAAGGCTTGGTTCCCCTTGAAAATTTGTTTGACAAGCATGATAGGTTCATCAAATAGTAACAAATAGATTCAAGCTCCTATCAGGGATTTTATCAAATAAATTTGACTACCAAAGAAAATCCCAAGATGGTGAACATTGGGAAGTGCTGTACTCAAGAAGAAAAGTTCAAGTTCACTACTTTACTCAGCCAATACATGGACATCTTAGCATATTCCTATGATGACCTGAAGTCTCTTAGACCCAATGAAATCTACCATGACATTCCTCTCAAGGCTGACTCAGTGACTTATAAGCAAAAATCTAGACAATATAATCCAAAGATATTAGGTACTATTCCATCTGAGATACAAAAAATGTTAAATGCTAGAATCATTTTTCCAATCCATCATTACACATGGATTGAAAACATAGTGCTTGTAAAGAAGAAAAATGGTGAAATTCACATCTGTGTGAATTTTAGAAATCTGAATGAGTCATCTTTAAGGGATAATTATCCTTTGCCAACCATGGATCAAGTGCTTCAGACAGTGACTGGTTCAGAGACGATATCAATGTTAGATGGCTTCTCAAGATATAATCAGGTTGAAGTTGGTGAAGCAGACCAACACAATACTACCTTCACCACACCTTGGGGCATATTTTCATATAAAGGGATGCCTTTTGGCTTGATAAATGCTAGTGCCACCTGTCAGAGAGAAATGGACCTTGCTTTCAAGGATGAAATGGGTAAGTTCATTATATTTTATCTTGATGACTTGACCATTTTTTTTAAGCACCGCTCTAATCATATATGCCACTTACAACAAGTGATGGATTGCTACCGCTAGAATGGCATTTCCTTGAACCCCAAGAAGTCTATTTTTGTAGTAACAGAGGGGAAACTTCTCATACACATTGTGTCCAAAGAAGGTATAAAGATTGACTTAAACAAAGTCAATTCTATCCAAGAACTTACCTTGCCTACAAGTAAGATTGTTATTCATTCTTTCTTTGGAAATGTGAACTTCTTACAAAGGTTCATCCCTGAGTCTGCGAAGAAAACTAGACACATTGTAAACATGATGAAGGGAAAGGCCACTTTCAGCTAGACTGAAGAAGGTAAGTCAGTATTTGAGGATATCAAGACTACCATTGCCCACACCACAACTCTGGTTTGTCTAGATTTTAACAAAGAGTTCACCATATACAGTTATTCTTCTAAACACATGCTTTCAGCAATTATGGTTCAATAGGATAAAGAAGGTATGGAATCTCCCATTTCTTTCATGAGTTGTCCTCTCAAAGATCATGAGTTGAAGTACTCAAATATGGAGAAGCATGCTTATGTAGTAGTGAAGGCAGTCAAGCATTTCCACTTCTACGTCCTGAATTCACATACTACTACCTTAGTTCCTAACACCACAGTCAAATCCATATTAACTCAGAGGGAGTTTAGGTTAAAAAGAGGCAATTGGATTGTAAAAATCTAGGAGTTTGGTCTAGACATCAAGCCAAAAAATCTGGTATAGGGAAAATGTCTATGCTAATTAATTTGTAATAACAAGCTAGAAGAAACAGAGCATGAAGAAGTAGAGGTGGAAGACACACCGACAGTCCTCTTTGTCTCCACTACGAATGAGTGGTATTTAGGTATTTCTCATTTTCTTACTTATGGTGAGTGTCCTGCTCACTTATCTTACAAATAAAGGAGGATTATCAAATTAAAAGCTGCCAATTTTATCCTTTGGGACAATGCCCTGTACAAGAGAAACCTTGATGGAGTATTTCTTCACTGTGTGGACAATGAGCAGTAAATCCAAATTTTGAAATATTTGCACAATCTACCCTATGGAGGACATTATTTTGCTCCTATGACTGCCCATAAAATTTTGTGAGCCAGGTATTACTGGCCAACTCTTTTCTAAGATGCATATAAGTGGGTAAGGAAATGTGAACTCTGCCAGTTTGTTAGAAGACCCAAGTTAGTCGCCCTGCCTCTCAAGCTAGTGGTCATAGAAGAACCATTCTAGAAATAGAGAATTGATTTTATTATAGCTATAAACCCATATTCAAGTGTTGGACATGATTATGTCCTTACAACAACTGAGTACTTCACCAAGTGGGTGGAAGTAATTCCAACCAAAAATGCTACTTCTAAATTAGTGTGCAATTTCTTTGCGGAGATTATCCTTTCTAGGTTTAGAGTCATAACTAAGATTGTTACTGATAATGCAGCTTGTTTCACTTCCCAAGAGATTACACAATTCTATTTTTACTATGGGATTACACTCTCCCACTCTTTGGAATACTTTCCATAAGGGAATGGACAAGCTGAATCAAGCAATAAGAACCTGGTGACTATCATCAAGAAGCTGGTAGATGACAACCAAAGGACATGGCATAAAGCATTGGTTGATGCTCTATGGGTAGACAAAATTACACCAAAGAGAGAAATTGGTATGTCTCCTTTCCAACTTCTTTATGGTATCAATGCTGAGATACCAATCACCTTAGAATTTCCAGCATTAAAATTGGCTAAGGCAATTGAAGATCAGACATATGAAATCCCCCTTGATAAGAGGATCATGTGCCTGACTAAACTAAATGAGTAAAGAACTATGGTGGTGGACCAAATTGCTACCCATCAAAGTTTGGTGAAGAAACTCTTCAACCAGAAGGCAAAAAATTGTGATTTCCAAGTTGGAGATCAAGTCTTGTTGTGGGACAAAAGGAGAGAACCAAAGGCGATGCATGGAAATTTTGAATCCCTTTAGAGATTCCCATTTATTATCTATTAGCACAATGGTTAAAATAGCTTCCTACTAAAGTATCAAGATGGCATGCTCTTTTCTCTGCCTCACAATAGGCAACATCTAAAACACTTCAATTCTTGAAGTACCAGCTCATTTCATCTATACATATGTATATTTGTATAGTTTTTATTCTATTATTTTTGTTTGTTTTCATTTTTGTCACCTTTCATTTCTAAGTAACATGACTCCATATCTCAATGGCACACTTCAAGGCACTAGAAATTTTGGTTTCTACTCCCCTCAGCTGTTCCAAGTTCTCAACTGAAGGAAATTCCCCAATTGGAGCCAGCTGTTATTCCCAAAAAATTTCACTCACGTTTGAAACAACATATGAGATATTTTGGTCCTATAGGGCTAAAACTATCTCTTCCCTTCTCAAAAATTTGTTTGAAGAATTCAACTTCCTCATTCTCCAAGATTTTAAAAAATCTATGGACTCTGCAGGTTCCTTTTTTACAAACTCAGTTTCTATAGACTTCAAGGCCTCAAAACTATGGACTCAGCAGATATGTTTCTATGGAATCCACAAGCTTAAAACTATGGAATCTTTAGGAAAGAAGTGCCAAGCAACTAGTGACATCCCCATAAACATCAAATTCAAGTTTCTCTTAAAGCTTCTCTCAAGATTCAGTGGATGCTATCAAGTGTCATTTGTCGAGCCCCATTATAACTTGTTTCTAAAAATAACAGAAGTCACCACGTGTCCTTGATGAAGCTCAGTAGAAGCTGCCAAGTGTCGACATCTGTAGTTTCTTCCTTTGGTTTCAATTATTGAGTAAAGACTGTGGTGGGCCCCTGGTGAGATACTAAAGTAAGCAGAGCATGCCAAGTGTCATTATTTGAGAGAATTTGAATGACTCCCATTGATCTCTATAGTATTTTTCAAGATCAGTATAAGTCGCCACGCGTCATCTTCTACGAGACTCTCAAAAGGCCTCCAAAGCCTTTATAAGTTAAGCGGATGCTACCATGTGTCCTCACTTATTTCACAATGAATGCTGCCACATGTCACCTATTGAGATCGGTAGAAAATTGACTAAGGCAAAGCTAAAAGAAGAAAGTGCCCTTGCGGAGGACATTAAACCAAGCCAAATGCCCTTGCAGAGGGCACTGAGCAAAGGCAGACATAGGGAATTCCTTCAAAAAAGTTCTCACAGTAAAATAGTTAAGGCAAGAATCCTTTAGACTTTTTGAAGGAATTCACCCATGAAGAAAGCCCAAAACAAAAAACTCACCAAGGAAATAAAAGCCCAAAAAGCCATGACATGTCCCTTCTCAAATTGCAATGGAACGTGTCATGTGTCATCTATAAAACTCAGTGAAAGCTACCACATGTCACCTCCCACAAGACTCTCAAAGGTTTCTAAAAGCTTTTATAAGTTAGGCAAATGCTTCCATGTGTCCTCACCTGTTCCAGCAGAAGATACCACATGTCATTTGTTAAAAGTAGTGGAACATGCCACGTGTCAAAGATGGAGCACTCTCAA
This sequence comes from Torreya grandis, assembly GCA_037957365.1. Lineage (NCBI taxonomy): Eukaryota > Viridiplantae > Streptophyta > Pinopsida > Cupressales > Taxaceae > Torreya > Torreya grandis. The sequence goes on from JARHVA010003961.1 coordinate 242,368, forward strand.
TACAAAGACACAGAGCCAAGGAAGGATTTCCTTTGGACATTTTGTCCGAAGGAAATAAAGAGACAATAGTCCTCTGAAAGAATTAAAGATCGAAGGCCACCTGAATGATCCCAAAGGGTAGGTACCCTCACGGAAGATAGTCGACACTTAGAAAATGAACCTTCTTTCAAAAACCCCAAAGGGAAAGTTCCCTTCAGGAAAGGTCAAGCCTCAAAGTGGAGCAAAAGCTGCCAAGTGTCTTGATTTATTTTGCAGTGGAATGTGCCACATGTCAATTGTTAAGATTAGTAGAAAGTGACCAAAGAGCAGAGAAATGATTTAAACCAAGGACCCTATTCAATAGCCAAAAAAGGAGGAATGATGAAGAAAGACCATAAATATCCATGCATGACATTAGAGAACATGAAAATTCAATGGCATGACTCATTTCTCTACATTGAGAAAAGTAAATGGGCAAATACACTCGATTCCAGCATATCTTCTTGATAGAATTTAATGCAACATGATGTGTTACTACTCCCAAGTCTTTCTTGGAGGGATATATATTGGACTCTCTCTTATTCTTTTAGAGAGATCTCTCTCAGTTACCAAAAATAAAACTCTACCCAAATTGAAAGGCATCACTAAGACTTTGAGCTCAGATTGTTCATCATATTTCTTTGTTTGAATCAGAAAGCAAGTTATTTTCAAAATTTGTGCTATTATAGATTTTATCATTCTAGGAGATTGTTCTTATGTCTATTTCCTAAATGCATCCTTATTTATGCAATTTAACAAGCAAAGCTAGTGGAGGTGGTAAAGAAGGTGTCCTGGAGCCAGTTACTTTCAGACTTTGTGCTGTCATAATTGTCTTCAGTGTGTATTTATTTTCTATTTCTATGTAAAGAACCTTGGGATGACTTTGTGCCCTCATTGTTCTTCATATTTCACTCTTTGGAAGTTGAGGTGGAGACTTTGTGCCTCATTTCATCCTGTTGTGTTACTACACCTTGTTACATTAACTTATCATCACTTGAAAGATTCTTTTTGTCTACTGAACAACACTTATGAAAGAAGAGGAGTGTCTTCTTTCATTTCATTAGGATTCCTCCTTTGATTTTTGCACATCTTCTCTGAAAAAAGAGAGATGGATGGTTTATCCTACCATTGAGTGTTATTTTCTATATATATATATATATATATATATATATATATATATATATATATATAGCTCCTGCATATCTACAGGGAACCTCCCCTTGATGAGAGGAGAGATTAATCCCCTTTTGATGTGTAAACCTACACATTTGGCTGACCAATCTTCTTACTATGGTTGATCAGACCTATTTTGTTCATCAGTACACTGATTGAGAAAATATTCACCCAATAACTAGCGCACACATAATTTGTGCATGTTGGTTAAACTCGACCTAATTATTGTCTTTAGATCTTTTTTAAATTTTTCATGCATGCATATCCCTTTCTTGACATCTCCAACTTATGAATCTCACTCATAAAATCTTATAAATTTATGTTTGAAGATTTTCCATATGCAATAGCTTTTCACCATATCTTTCAACTTTTTTGCATCGTTTTTCATCTCTTTCCCTTTTTCTTAACTCAACACTAGCATATCAACACCCTTCACTCGTTGCTTATCTGGAATTGTAGTTATATGTTTGTATACTTGGATTCCAATGGCTAACTCCTCAACGTAAATATTGTCTATTATGAAAGCCATAAATCTCAAGATTTTAGTTCCACAAAATAATGAGAAAATTCATTAATTCTAAAAATAAAATGTTGATAAATTTAAATTAAAGGTCACATAAAATGCATTGTTAAGCTGATAAACTATGAGAATATTAGCATCCACTATGATAGATGCTAGTAGTTAGGTCACCTTAAAAGGAAATAACCTAAGTTCAAATTCCATGGAGAGCTAGTGGATAAAATGAATGAATTGAACTGTTAGACTCCTTTTCTAAGGATGGGGATGAGAAAAGGATAAAGATCTAGTGGAGGATCCTCTTCCTTATCTAGAAAAGGAAGATTTTAACACTTTGAATAGGTAAGGGTTTCTTCATCCTAGGGAAGATATTGACAAGTAAGAATTTGAACAAGTTGAGGAAGAGCACAAAATCCAAGGCAAGGATTATGCCAATAAGGTGGAAAAGTTTCAAGTTCAGCAGGAGAGCCTCCCCTGTTATGGAAGATTGATAGGAAGAAAGAGTTCATACAAAGCTCTTAGATTAGATATAGGATTTATTCAAGAAGGAAGTGTGGGAACCACTTGATGATTATCTGAAGCATGAAGTTCTTTTAAGTTTTGAAGGAGAATACCCTAAGGAAAAGGAAGCCCTTAGATACTACTTAACAAGTTTGAACTGTAGAAATGTTTTTCAACCTACCAAAATTTGAAGTTGATGATCCTCAACTTTTTAGATTAGGTAACCATAAGAAGAGTAAATAAAATTAAGTTTGTCCCTATTTTAGGACAATAAATTTGTTGTAGTTCAATATATTTTTAGCCAATTGTTGTCATTATGCTATGGTTTGTTGGTTTTTTTTGGCTTGCCTAATTGGATGGTTGATTAGACATTGGATTTTAGTTGGGCTTCATAATTTTACCTTTTTAACCATATAGATATTTTCAAGACCGTGTTTTTACCCTTATCACAATCTATTATATATATATGTAATATTAATTGTAATATATTATATAAATATTAATAGATTTCTCTCTCTCTCTCTCTCTCTCTCTCTATATATATATATATATATATATATATCAATGCAATATTAATTATAATATAATCTAACATAATATATTATACTAGCATTATATTAGTATTATATATTATAAAAGTTAATTTTTATATATATTATTAATATTATGTTTATTATATACCTATTAGTAATATATTATATACATATCTATTAATATTATCACATTCTTCATGTTAATATAGCATAATATATTATGTTAATATTATATTAGTATTATATATTATAAAATTTACTTTTTTATTATTATTATTATTATTATTATTATTATTATTATTATTATTATTATTATTATTATTATTATTATTATTATTATTATTATTATTAATATCATGTATAATATATTTTTATTGTATATATATATATATATATATATATATATATATATATATATATATATATATATATATATATATATATATATATATATATATATATATAATTATCACATTCTTTATAGTATAATTATGGCATAACTAGTATAGAAAGGATTTTGAAAGAATTTTTTCAAAAAAGTTAAGTCAACAATACATTCATAAATATTTTGGCCTAACAATATATTTGTAACAATGACAATATATGGTTGAAAAAATACTTTAACAAAATATTTATTTTTATTGAGATAGCACATGTTTCAATCATATATTTAGTCACTAAAATATTTTGCTAGAAGCTATAAATTCCATTGACATATGTGATATATCACTAAACTTTCTACATTTATCTCTCTATGGTTCTTCAAATCCACCACATGAAATATCTTGTGCTTGGTTTTCACTTTCACCATCCTATTCACCTTAGAATATTTCATCTCTTTTATGTTTTGTATGGCCTTGTCCTTCCCTGCCTCTTCATCATTACTCAAACTCACGATGAAATGTGGCATCTTCTAACTACACATATCATTTCTATATCACAATAAGTAATGCACGACTTATTTTTTCACTATCACCTCCACAAAAAATATCATATTATTATTATTACTTAACATTTTATACCAAAAAACTACAATAACGTTCAAAAGTTTTATGTACAATAAAACTACCAATTTACACTCTTCTTTACAAAACACCGCTTCATCAAAACATCAAATACCACCCTTTCCAATATACCTTTAGAATAGGACTACCATAAGGGCATGTGTTGTTGCTAGTTTAAAATTTTAGGAGTATTTGGGACCACTTCCTTACAACAATAATTCTATTTTGTAGAAACAAATGCTGAAATTTTATAAGCCTCTTAATAAAATGACTACCATATTTTAGAAGATATTTAATGGGGCCACATCCTAAAAAGTTTAGGAGTCCCTTCATGGGACCACATTCATTGAAACCCGTGCTTAAAATTTCGAGCTTGGACACCTTCAAACTCATACATTAAAATGTCAACATCATGAAAGTTATATTTAACTTTTTTTTTGGGTTAAATATTGTATACAATGCAATTGTTATCCAAGAGGCGGCCTTGACGGGAAGCCAGAAGCTCGAACCCGGAGTGGAAAGGTGTGTCAAGGTGTAGGTCCCCAACCCTACCACCACACCTAGACCCGTGACCTCAATATTTTGACAGACATCATATTTATTTTACATTTTCAAATTACTATACCAAATAGCATTGAGAGAATCTTTAACAATTTTTTTTTAATCAATCATATAAATGAATTGTTGATATTTAATCACCTTCAATTAATCTTGAACATCTTTGAATATTTACATATATTAATGGTCAATATCCATACCTTGAATTAATCTTGAACATATTTGAATATTTACACCTTTTTCAACAATGTGAGGAGTTGTGGGAACGGGTTAAATCTCGTTCCTTTTTCTTTTTGTTTATTATTATTATTTTTTTAATTTTATTTTAAATATATTAAACTAAATTAATATTTTTTTTATTATTATATTTTTTATTTTGAAATAGGAGATGGTTTAAACTGCTCTCTTTTCTTCCTAGTGTTTTATATGAAGGTTTTATATTTTTTAGTCTTTTAATTTTAACTTATAATAATTAAGTTAACCCAACTCAAAGTAAAATAATGTCTACCTCACTTTTAACCCATGAGGGGGATTGATTCCATGGGCCCTTTTGTATAGATAAATTCATCGTAACCTAAGTTGCCAATCCCTCACCCCCAACATATAAGGCACAATAAGATCAATGATAATAAAATTATTATAATCGAACATAAATTTAATTAAAGTAGAATGAAACAACAAATAAGAAACAAAAATAAAAAGGAAGCAAAGAGTAATGGAAATGAACCCATCTCAGCACTATATTAATAATATGAAATTAAAAAGGAAAAGAAAAAAAATCTAGAGGGGATTTTGTGACGATAAATGTAAGAAAAAAATTTTAAAAAAAAAAAATCTAATAAACATAATCTAGTTCAAAATAATAATTTTTATTGATTCTACATGAATAATTAAAAGTATTGCATAAATATTTAAATAAAGCTCAATTCAAAATGAAAGTTCACAAGTAAAATTAAAGATCTAAATATATAAAAAGTTACTCAAAATTCGTTGATGCTACTATTTTTAACAATAGTTATTTTTAATAACTTTTACATGCAAATTAAGCTATTATTATTTTTAATAATTTTTCTATATAAATTCAGATGAACTTTAAAATTTCTAATTATTTCCTACATCTAAAAATGTAAATTTTAGACAAATTTAATCTGAAGTTCATATTTAATTAGAAATATATTTAAATTTTAAAATTATAAAAGTAACTAAAAATACTAGTGTAATTTCATCCCTCTAGATGGCCTTTTAAGACCTTTCAAACATCTTGGAATCAACCATAACCTGAGTAGTAGGTTATAGCTACATTCTTATTTTCAGATCATTATTTTGTCATTAACAAGAGTTCAAAGGGTTCCGAGATAAAAAGTATTGGCTTCCAGAAGATATATGTCTGCATCATACTACCACTCTACACAACAATTACCCTTTTCTATAAAAAGGACATGATAAATGGAGTGGCAAATATGGACTCGATAGAATTGGTAGGTTACAAATTTTGTGCCACTCTCACCATCAAATCTATAACCTCTAATGAATTTTAGCAAATTTTACATATAAGTTCAAATGGGCCTAATAATATCCACTTATCTGCTACACACTAAAGTCATATTAATTGATAGATTTCAATTGAATTTCATGTCTAGTTACAAATATATCTTATTTATAAAATTATAAAATGATCAATAAAAATTAGAACATTATTTAAGACCCTTAGATGGTCATGTATAGCCTTTGAAATATTTGAAAATTGATACTAACTAGCTAGTATAGATTATGGATGTATGTTCATCTTCAAAATATTCATTTTTTAAATAAAAGGGAGCTTAAATAAGTTATTGGATCAAAAGCTATGGCCTCCACAACATAGGTGTCCACATCATTCTACTCTGGTTGAAAATAATTTGATGCTTCTATGAATTGTCTTGATTATACTCTTGATATTTATCCTTGTCAGTGTTTTTCAACTTACATTCTAAAATCCAAGTGCTATCTTAATGTTTTATTCTTTATCATTGTACCAAATACCTTTTATAAGTTCATTGTCTTGTGTTGACTATCTTCTTATCCAAAACCTATGCTATGTTTTCTTTCTTTTTTCTTGGTACCTATTACTTCCAATCCTCTTTTACAACTTATTATAGGCCTTTATTTTCTTTTCTATGAAAATTATATAAGTTTGAAACATTAAATAGTTGATAAATATATAAATTATGGGTAAACTCACCTCATAAATATTGTAATTGATTTTCTTCAGAATTTTTCAAGGACCAATCTTCTTGTACTTCAAATTGTTGTAAGCGTCTCAAGAAAATATTTATTTTTTCAAATAACCATCACCAAATTTCTTTCTTTAAATACCTTTGATCTTCTTGTTACATTTTCTACTACCTTATAATTTTCATGTAGCTTTCTTATTACATCTTCTTGTAACTATTGTATGTGATCCACAAATGCTTTCACATCATCACTAAAGCATTATTTAATTAGTAATACCACCATATAATTATATAACACAACCTTAGAAGTTCTTCTACAAACAATGTGAAATAGTGGTTTCCCTATTGATCTATTCAATGCATGATTATATTAAAACTCACCTTGTGGTAATCCAAGTCCCATTGCTTAGGCTTCTCTCCAATTACACATCTCAATAAATTTTCCAAACTCGTGTTTACTACATTTTATCTATTTTTTTGTGGGTGGTATACACTATTAAATTATAACTTAGTTCCAAACTTATTCCATAGAGTTCTTCAAAAGTGACTTACAATTTTTTATCCATTTGAAGTAATGGTTTTTATAACACCATACAATCAAACATATTTAAAAACAAGTATCTTACTCTAGTATCATCATTAATTTTCTTACATGCAATAAAATGAACCATCTTAGAAAATCTATCTAGAAAAATAAAAATAAATCATTATATGTTTGTGTATTTGGAAAATCCAATAGAATGTCCATACTAAAATTTGCTCATGGTCCCCTTGGTATTGGTAATGGCATGTACACTCATATAATTAATTTCTGGACTTTAGCCACTTGGCATATTCTGCATATTGAAACATACCTTGCCACATCTCTCTTCATCTTTTGCTAAAAATATTTCTCCTCTACCAAAGCTATTATTTTATTCTTAACAAAGTGTCTATCCAAACAATCAATACGTGATTCTCTTATAATAATGTCTCTCATAGACACAACTAGAATACATAATTATTTTCCTTTGAAAAGATAACCATCAAATATGTGATAATCATCATTAATAGTAATTGTCTCACCTACTAGTGGATTATTGTATTGTTCAACTATCTTTTCAAAACATGTATCAATATCACACTTCATTAACAACTTCAAATCCAACTACTTCGCTCCCCATAGTATTTAACAATTACACTCACCTACTCACAACATCAACTACTTGATTATGTTTTTTAGATTTATGTCTCAATTTAACAAAAATATATCACTGTAAAAAAGGCACCCACTTTGCATGTCTACTTTTTAAATTATTTTGAGTTTTCACATACTTTAAGGCCTCATGGTCTATAAATACAATAAACTCCTTAGGCACCAGATAGTGCCTTCAATGTCTTAATGTTTGTACAATGACATAAAATTTAACATCATATATAGAATACTTAGTTCTTACTTATTTTAAACTCTCACTAAAATATATTATTGGCCTCCCTTCATGAATTAGCACATCATCAATACACACATGTGAAACATTAAAATTTATCACAAACACTTTGTTAAAATTAGGTATTGCTAATATATTTTTTTCTATCACCTTCTTTTTCAACAATTGAAAGCTTTCTATTACTTCCCTTATCCACACAAACTATTTTTTTCTCATGTAATATGTCATTTTTGAAACAATACCACTAAAATAATTAATAAGCTTTATACAAAAATTTTATAAATAATGGAAACTTATTACCTATGATATTATCCTTGAAATGAGCCACTCAACAATTGCATTTAATTTTCTTTATCCATTCATAAACCATATTCTAAAATTAAAAATATTAAAAATACCAAACTATTTTGCATTAACATGCACTTTTTCATATTTTCATAGAGATTTTCCTTTATTAATAATTCTAATACCATTTTAAAATGCCTTAATTTTTCTTCTTTACTCTTATTAAATATCATAATATCATCAAAATAAACCACCAAAGACTTACCAATGTAATCTTACATCATTGTGTTCATCATCCTCATAAATGTGTTGGGAGCATTGGACAATCTAAATGACATCAATATCCACTCTTATAGGCCATACGTAGTCTTTAATTTAATTTAATTTTAATCTCCTTCATGAATTTGAATATGATAATATCCACTCCTTAAATCAATCTTAGTAAAAAAATTTCTCCTATATGCACATCCATCATATCATCTCATTGAGGTATAAGAAACATGTATTTGATGGTGATTTTATTTATTTCTCTATTATCCATACACATACTTCATGTTACATATTTATTTGGAGTTGACAATGTTGGTGTTGCATATGGAATCATGCTTTCCTTCACTGCACTCTTTATCATCAATTCAAAAACATGTTTATTCAACTCTGTAAGTTCTATTGGATTCATCCTATAACTTGCATGATTAGATAGAATTGAGACTGAAATCATATCAATATGATGTTGAATGTTCCTCTTTGGTGGTAAACCATCCGGTAACTCATTAGATATAACATATGCATATTATTTCAACACTTTTGTTGATTCTTTTGGTATTTTCACCACTTTTATGTCTTCTTTATTTGTTATTATTTCATAACAACATGTCAAATTCATGTATTTGATAAATTATTTTATATAAAATATGCTTTATATATTCCCTTCTTATTTAAGACGTAATAAAACTATTTTATACCACCTTTCCAAAAAGTATATGTATTCTTTGCTCCATCATGAGTTGAGTTTTTGTTATATTTCCATGGATTTCCAAACAAAACATGGCATGGATCCATGATGATAACATCATACCATATTTCATATCTATAATTTCTCCTATATAAAATTTGAATAAACATATATTTTATCTATTGTAACTTCATTCTATTTTTTAAACTGCAACATTAAGTATGGATAAGGATGTTTTTCACAATGCAGACTTAGTTTCTCCACTATTTCTTTATAAACCATATTTTCAAAACTACCACCATAAATAATTACTTTGCATACCCTACCTCTTGAAGTACACATTGCTCAAAAAATATTTATGCACAACAATGAACCACTAGCTTCATTACTTTCCAATTATTATTTCCTTGAAGCTATCATTATTCTCCTCATCATGAGATTTCTCCTATGTCTATTATAACAACTTCCATACCATGTTCTTATGTCTTAGCCTCAACCAAATTTACTCTTTATTGATACTTTTGCTTCCCTTCTTGTTCATGATAGTGCAAACATTCAAATTATCTATGTCCTTATCCTCCACATTTTTAATAAGCATAAGGTTTGTATGGAACGTTCCATCCTCTACCACTACCATAACCTATATCTCTATGAAATCTTCTTCCTATTTTTTAATTTTTAAACCCGTGTCTATTGTCCTCCTTTTTTGTACCATGAGATGATTCTCCTCTTGTGGGTTTAAACCCACCCCATCTCCTTACTGGAAATATTTTTCCTTATTTTGGCCCTATTGATTTTCTAAAAGCCTATATATTTTTAATTTTTTCTGCATTCATTGCTAACTAGTAATCCTCTTCCATGTTATTTATCCTATGCATGCTCAATCCATCTTGAATAAAAAACTTTAAACCATTGATTGTTGTTCTAATTCATCATGCTCCGCATGTTCCACTCATATAGATAACTTGTAAAATTCATCTGTATAGTATTGTACACTATGATATTTTTGCATTAAATTTTGAAATCTTTTATAATGGGTTTGCGTATAATCTACATGAATATTGATCTTTTCTTTAACATTTATTTCTCTCTCTTTATATAGATGATCCCAAAAATTCATTGTACGACCCTTCAATTTAGCGTATACAAATTTTAATATTTTTTTCTTTCTAACTTCTTATTCATTCAATTTTATTATTTTTTTAATACTATTCAATTAATCTATCAACTCTTTTAATTGTAAACTACCTCCATACTTTCAAACTTCCACCTTAATTTTTTCAGTCCTTCCCTCTAAAACCTTAACTATTATTTTTTCAATTAATGATAGTTTTTCTTACTCTTCCTCTTATTTTTCATAAAACTGCTTCATGACAATCCTAACAAGAATCCTCGTTTAAAACAATTACTAGAATAATAAAAATATGTATGCATTTCAGTAATAATAAATTGTATCCCTATTGAACTATTTTATATAAATTGGTTCTAAAATTTAAAAAATAGGACCACAAGAGGAGCATGTGCACTACTCGTTTAAAATTTAGGAGTATTTGGGACCACTTCCTTATAATCATAACAACAATAATTCTGTTTTATAGAAACTGATGCTGAAATTTTATAAAATGACTACCATAGTTTAAAAGATACCCGTGCCACTCCGTAAAAGGTTTAGGAACCCATGCTTGCAATTGAAAGCTTTGACACCCTCATGAAAGTTAAATTTAACTTATTGCGATAGACGTCCTATTTATTTTACTATTTAAAATTACTATACAAAGTACCATTGAGGGAATCTTTGGCAATTTTTTTTAATTTTAAAGTCAATCATATAAATGAACGGTTGATATTTAATAGGCTACATATATTAATGGTCAAACCCATCACCTTGAATTAATCTTGAACATATTTATTTATTTCAAATATAATTATTCACATTATTTTATTTATATTTTAATTTTTTTCCCTTGTTTAGTTGCATGTGAAATAATTGAACAATGTGAGGATTTATGAGAAGGTCAAATTTCATATATATATATATATATATATATATATATATACAAATGAATGAAATTTGACTTTCTCATAAATCCTCACATTGTTAAATTATTGAGGGAATCTTTGGTAATTTTTTTTAATTTTAAAGTCAATCATATAAATGAACGGTTGATATTTAATAGGCTACATATATTAATGGTCAAACCCATCACCTTGAATTAATCTTGAACATATTTATTTATTTCAAATATAATTATTCACATTTATTTTATTTATATATATATATATATATATATATATATTTTCCCTTGTTTAGTTGCATGTGAAATAATTTAACAATGTGAGGATTTATGAGAAGGTCAAATTTCATTCATTCGTATATATATATATATATATATATATATATATATATATATATATATATATATATATATATATATATATATATATATATATATATATATATATACTTTCAATTAATAAAAAAGAAGAGAAAGAGGATGGTTTAAATTTCTTTCCTCCTCTATGCTTATATGAAGTTGTTTGTTTTTATTTTTATTTTTTAAAATTACAATGATTTAGCGAGTTCAATTTGAATTAAAATAAACTCTTTTTCACTTTTAACTTATGGGGGAATTGACTTTGTGGACCCCTTCGTATACATAAATTTATCATCAATATGTATAGTGCCAACTCTCTCACCATCAACATATAATAAAGATTAATGAAAACTATTATAATCAGATTTAAATTATTTCTTAAAATAGTAATTAGAAGTAAACTGAAACAACGAATAATTAAAAAAATGAAAATGAACTAAAGAAAATTGGAAATGAATATCCTTGCGCACTACACTAAAAATATGAAACTAGAAACAAAATCTAGAGTGGGTTGTGTTACCACTCTATACAAATATGATTTTTTTTTCTATAAAATATGGATTGATGATTGTGTACTAGATAGAATTGGTAGGCTTCTAATTATGTGTTACTCTCCCTATTGATTTTAAAACCTCTAACCAATTATGTCTATCAATCAATTTCATGTCCTCAAATTTTTAGGGTCACTACAAAAATTGAAGAAAAATAATATTATAATTTATTTTCTCAAAATTAACAAGCATAATATTTCATTTTAATTATCCTTTAATATTTGACTTGATCTTCAACAATGTTGTAAAAAAAGAGTGTGCAATCAACATAATGATTTCATAAAAACATTTTTTATTGCAAATAAATGCATGAAAAACTTCTCCTAGTTTGAAAAACTTGGGACTCCTAAATTGCATGCCTCTATACATTTCTTTTAAGAAAAGAAATCACTCCTTACGTAAAAAGAGTACAAACATTGAAATCTCATTGCATGTAAATAAGGAAATGTAGAAATGATCAATAAACTCTTATGGTTGCCTGTGATTCTACATTTCCAACAATCTCACTACCCCACTCAAAATGAGGATAAAATTGAGGCATACTTTTTTTTTTCTATTGATGAAATTTGTAAAATGTGTAAAATGTTTTTTTAGTAGGACAAGCAATTTTTTGACATAACACTTAATTAATAAACTAACTTTGTAGTCACTATTAGAATAGTGGATGAACATTACAAGATTAAACTTATCATCTCCCTATCTTTGCTTAATTTGAAACACAAATATTTAAATATGTTTCTCTTAATAAAAACTTATCATTATTTAGTTTTAAAAACTATGACAATGCATTGCACACAACTTGGGAAATGCAGAGATGAACTGCTAACTCATTACAATTGTGCATGAAATTCCTATACATATCACTTTTATTTAACTAATCTAGCCAAAAAAAAACATTGGTGGTGTATTTTCAACTAATGCTAGACACTAAAATATGTATCAAAATTGTCCTAGTAAGACAACTAAATTAAAAAAATGGAGTGCCTAATTAATAAACCAAATTTGGGGTAACATCCATGATAACAGATAAAAATAAGAATGGCCTTCTTGAGCTCTCCTTTGGATCAATCAAAATCCAAATTGTATGGTTCCTAATGCGCTTCTTAGGATTAATTTTTCATTTTTAGAATAATGAAAATTGATATATCATTGCATGCAAAACCAAAAATCTAAATACAAACCATAAACTTTTATATCTTCATGCTTAAGTATTTTACATATTCCCTTGATTTTGATATCCAATAAAAAACATTATTTAATAGAACACCCAATAAAGGAATCAACTTCATAGTTACATTGTGAATGGTGAATACACATATGATAGACGTTATCTTTGGCTCCATTTTTCTTCGGTACTCACAACTTGCATGTATTTAGGTGCATCTCTTAACATAAATTTGTCACTATTTATAAAAAAGTGTATGAAACTTGATAACTTGTTACATGAAAACTAGGATATGTAGGGACGAATCTTAAATTATTACAATTGCATGTGTGATTCCTTTACATATAACTATAATCTCCATATCCCACTAGAAACATAAGAAAATTGGCCTCGGATTTTTAATATAAAGAAAACATAAAAATATATCAAATGTTTCTCAATATAACTGAAATGAAATACCTAATCATTGAACTAAATACACTAACATTTATGATGAATGATGAATTAAAAATCAATCCTTTTATATACTGGAGACTCCAAACTTTCATGCTATTAGATGCATATCTTAAGAGAAACTTATCAGTTTTCAAGGAAAAAGTACAAAATTTAACAATACATTTTACACAATCAAATATATTTAAACACAAATAATGAGCTCATAAAAATTCATATATATGTTTTATAATTTTTTGAATAAAAAATTGTATCCTATTATACATACATAATACTTGTAAAAGGCTTATTATTATAATGTTTTTAGTGTTGTTTTGTGTACAAGGAACATTGGTTTATATTTGGGTCTAATCAGTACTTTTATATATTTTCTTCATGTCTTTATTCTTTTTCTTATGATCTCATATTATTCCATTTATTTTAATTTTTTTAATGTTTTGTTTGTTTTGGCGGCTTGTGTTTCTTTTTATCCTACCTCATTTTCCTTTTTTTCTTTTATGTGATAGAATTCATTTGTAACTTCTAAATGAGTCATGCATATATTTATTAGACCATTTAACCTATCATTTGTATTTTTTAAACCTTCTATCATACTTCACATTGTTTGTATTGTTTGACACATGATTTTTTACTCGTTCAAATTTTCCTAGTAAGTTTGTGTTTCAATATGATCCAAATTCAAACTTGATAGATTTATATATGTAAAATTTGCAAACTCATTTCAATATAAAGATAATCAAGACTAATAATATGTCATTTATGTTTAGGCACAATTCACATTATATATTTATACATAAGGACTTGCCAACAATAGTCTAGCTAGAACACTTAGCAAAATAGAGGATTATGAAAATATCATGTAGTTATCTTAAACTTGGGAATAAAATTTAGAGTCTCAAAATTTAATTTAAACTTCACTATAACTATATTGGTTGTTATTATATGATTATTGTATCTCTAGATATAACTCCTCATTTAAGGTGTTTGAGCTAACTAAACCTTTTTAATCTACTATTGTTGCAAGAGTTTATACCAAATTAGGTCAAAAAGATAACTAGATAAATTAGATAATTTTTCCAAAAAAATAAAGTAATTAAATATGCATTTTTTACATCTAAAAACACATATAACCATAATTATGTATAATCTAAATATTAGTACAAGATGAATCTAGCTGAAAAAAACATTTGGTGCTTCTATACGTACTAATTCGATAGTCTACTAAATCTCGCTAGGGTAGATTCAATATTTATAAATGAACTACCAAATCTCTCCTTTTTGAGTGTGAATTATATATTTTTAATAAGCATGTATATTTTATTATTGAACAATTTTTCAATTTAGTAATCCCAAAATTATTTCCAAGTGTGACAGAGTCCATTCTTTTTTTTCACTTCATTATTGTTACTTGTATCATTTCATAGCTTGTTCTGTTTATTCTTATTTTTAACATATTTGATAAGTCATTATTATTTTTTATATAAATATGTTATATCTAGCCCATTTCATTTATTTTAATTACTATGTATATTATAATTAATATTAAATAATATTTAGAAAGATAAATTAGTGAGCTCCCCCTCATTATTTGAATTCTTATTCCTTCTATGGTTTCCCTTAGGGTTTGAGTCATGATTTCACATTTTTAAAATGTGATTCTTAGATATTCATCTTCTTGACATGATCCAATTCTATCTTTTACTTCACCTATTTTTCTTTTTTAATTCTATCCACTTTTCAAAAATTGGTACATCCATATTTATCACTTAAACATTTACACCTTTCAAGGTTTTTATTTTTTATAAATGATTTCATATCTAATTTAGTTCTAATTTATGATTTGTAAATTATTTTAGGGTTTTAAACAAAACCTATCCTTAATTTAGATTCATTATTAAGATTCTAATGGACTAAATCATGATGACTGCATTTATACTTGGTTTAGTTTCCCTCAGTGACTCATGCTTAGGGTTATGTTTCTTATCTTATTTGATCAATAGATTATATTTACATGATATATTCATTTTTTAAAATACTTGGGGGATATTTATAATTTACATATTCTTAGGTTTGGTCATGTTGTTATATACATGTTTATCATTATTTCCATGTTTGTTTTCTAACATTTATTAGAGACTACTATCTTATGGCTTCATACACGATAAGGTTGTTTTCAATTATTTATCTGATGCTACCCAAGTACTTGATATATTTATTTACATTTTTTAAAATATGTTTTATATTGATAATTTAAATGATGATTCACTATGAATTATATTTTATAACAACTCAAATAGATAAGATAAAAAAATACCACACTTTCTCCTAGTCTCAAGGTGTGGTAAACTAAAACACCCCCTCTCAAGCCTATATAATTCCCCCTTCTTGTTCTATAATTCTAATTCAAGAAATTGAGCCTTGTGATCTTGTGGAATAAATGTATAATACTTGATCCAACCTTTATATCTTACAATTACTTAAGCAATTCAATGAATTTCAAGGACATATTTTGTGATGATTTTTATTATGTTATTTTAAAAAACAACATCAAACCATCCCTATTTATTATATTTTCAAAAAACAAAAATCAAATAGTGAACAAATTTTGTCCTTTTATTTATAGGATTCAAACTCTAAATACATTGTTGATAAATACCTTCACTTTTTAGACACCTAAAACTAGTCACATGTACTTAATAATGTTCAATTCATGACACAACCTAAATAATTTCACTTGTGCTTAGATATATGAATCTTATTACCATTAATCTATTTAGGTATATATAGGTATGTTTAACCCCCTGATAGCCATCACTATTATGAAATAATTTCCTATCCAACAACTCAAACAACTTTATACTACCTTCAGATTATTCCCAGCTCCATGACAATTGTCTCTACTTTCTTGGGGAAGGTCCAACATAGGAAGACAAGTCCACTTTTACATATTTGTCTCCTTAGAGTGGCATTATTACCATGCCAATTAATAGTTAAATTACACATTTTAAATATTTAATTGGGTCTTTTTGCACATTTTTCAAGGTCAACTAAAGTAAACTATTAAAAGTGATCATTATCTAAGAAAATAAAAACCTCATTTAGAGGAGAATTGATCACTATTAAGAATTTATAATTTACACTACTAAACATTGAGGAAAACTACCCTATTATTCTAAAATTCAATATAATCACTAGGAGCAATTATAATCCAAGTCTAAAGAAATTTAATTAAATTCAAAAGCTAACATTATTAAGTATAAAAATTAGATTTCTAGCTACATGTATATAGTCAAGGAGTACAATTTCACAATCATTATAGGTGGGAAAACTAGGTGTGTCTTGATCCATCCTTGAAGTATATAAATACATATGCATTGATGAATCATCAACATTTTGATTTGGGTCATATCAACACATTACACTTTTCCTTTATTTTTTGAAGGTTTCTACTCTCACAAATACCCATAGGGTTTCCAAAACAAAGAAAAGGAAAACATATATTTTCACACATTAAAAAAGGAATTGAAATATCTGTGTCTACTAAAACTATAGGTGTAAAATATATAATTATTATTACTTCATCATAGAAAATGCAGACAAGTCTGAAATCATTAAACACTACTAGCCTACACTACTATCTAGGGAAAACATACCTGTCTAGGAACATTGATAGATTGTGCCTCTAATATATAGCTATCACAATCCTATCTTACCCTAATTTCCATTATCAAACATAAACATAAGTTAATTATAAACTAAAAAATCTACATATCTTATATTTTTTTATAGTTAATGTTTTTAGAACATCCCACTTGTCAATCTATTTTAGTAAATTATGATTTACATTCAAATTCATAATTAAATGTCATATACAAAAATGTGAATAGATATATCAAGTTTATGCTTGTTAAAAAATCATTCATTTTTTAAATATAAAATATGTGAAAACATCCTTGTCCATTAAATTTAAAATAAATTGATTAATAATCAAAAGTTTTAGTACATAAAGTGGTTCACATTTGAAATATATAGTGAGGCCTTCCTTAATCACGTGTTATTGACCTTAAGTCTATTATTTAAGATAAAATAATCAAATAATTCAAAAATAAACCATGAATACCTTTCATAACAATTTTATGGAATATAACTCTTGGTGCTAAAATTATAAATATGAAATTTCATGTTCTATCTAATGACATTATTTACAATATTTTTCTTGGTAGACTAGGGATTCATGTTATGAATGTTTTCCACAGTGGATTATTACACTTATCCCATGGACAATATCCCCTTTACATTATTTAAATTTTTAGAATTCATATAACTTATTCATCTCCACCTCAATATGCCTCATCTAAACATCATAACATCTCAAAATTCTATTCATATGGAATAGATGCATAATTATTATGTGGATAAATATAGTAAAACTAATTATTATACTTTTTCAATGTATGATAATGAAGTTGATGATTACATAATTCATAACATAGATAAACACTTAACAAATCAAAATTTTATTCCATGTGGTATTGGATATATATATATATATATATATATATATATATATATATATATATATATATATATATATATATATATATATATATATATATATATATATATATATATATATATATATATATATATATATGGCACACATAAATTTGGTATTTTTCAATTATATTATACCCCTTGATACTATCTACAACATTTTTCCTCTTTTGTGCTTAAATACATACCTCCTTATGCAATAAGGGTAGGAAATGCATGGCATATATTATTTTCAATACAAATAAGCCAAAAAAAATATAGGTCCATCCCAAAATATATTATATAAATACTTAAAAAGTTATAACTATTCAAGGAATATCAAATAGAAAGGCAAAAGGTTAGAGAAAAATTAAAAATTTATTATTAAGCCAAAAATTACTAGTCCTCATCAATTAAAACTATAAATTAGATATAGTGTAGACAACACAGCTTAATATAACACTCTCCAACAAGATAATACTAATCATAATGCTTAAAATCAAAATTGTACTTTCATGTATAAACCTTTACATACTCACCTTCCAAAGTCTTGTAAATTACATCAAAATGAATTTTATCATGTTACATCCTTAGAAATTATATATCTATCACTGAATGATGAAGATGCTTCACTTGATATTCTTAGTATTATTATATTTTTTAAGGATGAATACCTTCAAAAATATGTGGGACTTTATGTTGATTTACCATAGTTCTATCATAAATCAAGATTCCCTCAAAATCTTAGTCACCATGCATACTTTGGAGAGTGTGATTCTTTTCCTATCAAAGAGGATATAACATTAAATGGTTTTTATTCCTTTCCTAATACATCACACATTAAGTAAGGATATGTGTTACTTAGAAAAGAGATAAATGAATCCAATTATGGAAACAAATAAAATTATAAATTTATGTTACTAGTGTGTCACTGACATCATTATAGGCCATAGAGGATTATTTGACATATTTTACTTATTTATTTGTTTAGTATTTTTATAATATGCACATTATTTATCCATTTATCGTTGTTCATAATTTAGTTGTCAACCTCAATGCTACACAAATTAAAAGATTGTTTAGTGGTTAAATATTTTATATAAATTTTATTAAATCTATGGATTTTATTCATTGATTATTCACCATGGGTATACAACATCATCCCAGTAGTAAAATGTGATGGTTGTATATGCATCTCTGATTTTATAAATTCAAACAAGGCTTATCAAAAGCATGATTCCTCACATCCCAATACTCATGATTTTTTTAATGGGTATCCTATGCCCTCATTCATATATGTATTTTTTTGTCTATATTTAGATTAAAATAATATATTTATGATCAATATAAAACTAATTTCAATCACCCCATAGGCCAAATCCTTTTATGTTTTCATGCCTATTAAATTTAGAAATGCTAGTGATACTTATGAAAGGGATATGGTAGAAATAAATTAAAATTGCATGCACGACATCATTGATGATTATATTTTTTTAAAGTTAAATAATTAAAAAACCAAGTTAAATGCTTATAAAACCATTCAAATAATTTATAAAATATATTTTTTGGTCAAATCGTAATAAGTTCATATTTGGAGTTACATACTGTTAGGATTTAATAACGTTATTAATTATTATATAGGTTTAATTATTTCAAACCTATTATAACATGTTAGTTTCTTTTTTATTATCGTGAATTGTATTCTCATATATTTTTTTATGCTCGACTATTCTAGGTTATTAGATCTTATTTTCTAGGACGTTATTGTGCTACCTCCATGACTATATAATAGCCAAATGTTTTGTATCAAATATATATCAAAATAGAAGATTATATTTTGTGTGATTAAGTTTCATGATTTAATTATTTAATTGGCCCTCCAATTTGGCAAAAATGGTATCAGAGTGCCATTTGTTTCTAAGTATAATGGTAGACTAAATCATTTGCAAGGGAAACTCAAGTATTTTTTATTATCCCATTGATGAAGTATTTTATTTTAAATTTATAGACATCATTGTTATTTAGGTTTATTAATTTTGGTTGTAAAAATAAGAAGAACCCCTTTTTATCGGTGATGGTGTAGGAGGAATAAAATTGAAACTAAAGCCATACCTATAACTAGCAAGAGGAATCATTCTCAAGATCATGTTGGTGGTGGTAGATTTGATAGACTCACCTTTGAGATATTTTAAATCAATGACTTTGTATTACCTTTGAACACATAACCCTCTATGGAAACTCATCTCAGTTATAACTCTACCATATCATTCAAAACACATCCATGAATTAACATCATATCTTATATTCATGCAACCTGGTGAATTATAGATATCTATATGGATTTGCTTCACTACATAATTAAAACGTTGTAATTCCATCTGCTAGATTAGGCTCACAAATTTTGCATCAGGTATGAAGGCTTTGTGAATTTGTGCAGTCTTAATCTACGGCTTCATGAACAAATCAACATAGATCCTTTGAAACAAATATTATTATTTTTTTACCTATTCGCACATTTTAGCACCCACATTCTGCTCAATCTTACACAGGTTTTGGTCACCAGATAGTTTGTAAAGAACATGTTCCCTATTTTGTGCCATTTATAACACTAAAGGCTTAATCTATGCCATGAATATTTGTGCTTATCAGTCAGATCTACCAGTCAATTTTCAATGAGATCCACCAATCATCTCCTTGCATAGTGGCACTAGGATTAATAAGGTTAGTCTTAGTAGTAGTTTGTTATATTAAAAATATTAAAGAGTCAAAAAAATTATGTCATTTATGAGTTATTAGTCATATATGTTAGTGGGATAATTTTGTTCTCAAAAATGGCATGCAAGGGTTGATGTTTAAAACCATATTTATTGAATAAGAAACTTATTTTATTAGAGGCTAGAGGATACACGGAGGCTGGAAGACATTTGGTGTCCTCTCGTGAGTCTCCTATGATGAGCTCACATCATTTCTATGGTGACATTTTTTAGTGTGTTTATTTTATATTGTGTAATGTGTTTTTCAATAAAACACTAAGCATTGTTTTTTAGTTTGGTACCTCCTAATGAACAACATTGTGGGGATAAAAAGCACTAAAGTAGCACTTGGTTCTTAGAAAATGGTTTGAGAAAATTTTAGAAACCATTGAAGTGATTGAGATCTCATGACACCCCCAGGTTCAGGGTCAACCTGTAGCAGCAAACCATATGGGTTTGTAGTAATCCAAGAAACCACCGAAGGTGTTAAGTAGAGAGATGTAATCCTGTCACTTCTAGGTTTTTGGTAATCCTACAAGGAAAAATTGAGGTGCCACCAAGACCATGAAGCCATAAAGATGGCATGCCACCTCAAAGGTAATCAGGCTACATGAAGAGTGTAAAATATTTTGACCATTTTTGAATTAAGGGGGTGTTAGGAATTAATAATGTTAAGGGAGTGAATGTTCATATTTAATAACATTATTAATTGTTTTATAGGTTTAATTATTTTAAACCTATTAAAGTATGTTTGTTGGTTTGTTATTATCGAGAATTGTATCCCTGTGTTATTTTTGTTACCCATTACTATTATGGGTTATTATATCCTATTTTATAGGAGGTTGTTGTGATACCTCCATGGCTATATAATATCCAAATGTTTTGTATCAAATATATATAAGAAAACATAATATTATATTTTTGTGTGAGTAAGTTTCATGATTTAATTTTTTATTTGGATCTCTAATTTTCCAACACACATGAGATTTTTTTGTATTTTATTATCTCTAAACATGGTATAGAGGTTGATTATAATAAATGAAAATCCATTGTTTATACACCTCCCTATATGATAAGAAAATAATTTAGATGTTAGTAAGGATAAATTTAGGTCATTCAGTGGTACACAACTTATTTTATGGATAAAACAAAACCATTTTATATATTTTAATGTAAATATAAAATATTTGAATTAAGTGAATATTTTTAAAAGGATTATACTGAAATAAAATAATATTTAACAAACATAACAATCATGATGTGGATTGACCACTCTTTCTACACATATATGTGACTGAGCATAACTTGGGTAACTTATTAACACAATATGATGATATACATACAGAGATGTATTTTTTCAATTAGTCTCATATTTTATGAATGTAAATTAAAATTAAACTAAATGTTAAAGATGTGATTATATATTGTGTTCACTACAAAGAAACATAAACACTACATTTTGAATATTAAAAATCCCACTATTGCAAATATTGCTCATTTGAGATAAACTATGGATAAGGATTCCTATTTGGAAGTGTAGCTAAGTGATTTATGATACTAATGGAATTTGATATTAAGTTTATACAACAAAAAAATAGTGAAATGGGTAGCTATTTCTAATAAACTAGTTATGTCTCCTTTATTAGATTATACTTCTGTGAGTGATGGTTTTTTAGATGAGTTTGTTATATACACTATTGTGAAAAAATCATGGAATATGTAATTTGATGGGTCCAAAATTTCTTTCTTCTAGTTCCAAAATGATTATTATATTAATGAAATTTTAGGGTGAGACCATGCCATTAGTATATTATTTGAGCTTTCCATTTTCCAAAAACATAGTCAAATATAACGCTTTGATTCTAGGTTTACATGTAGCTCATGATTTAAATATAAAACTTAATAAAATTTATGATTATTCTTGAATTTTCATCAATCAAATCATGGTATCTTATGAATTTAATGAATAGAATATAAATCCAAATTGAGATATATTCAATGTTTTTATTTCTAGATTTAAGACTAGAAGATATTATAAAATATTTTAATGAACACTCATTCCAGACTCGATCCTATTACTATAGTTATTGAAGTTTCAATGAAACTATCAACAATATCTATTGATGGGCTTATGAGGAATTTAAAAACTCATGAGAAAAGGATGAATAGTGTATCTAGTTATGCCATAGAACATGCATTCAAATGACAAGTGGTGGATAACACCAACAACGACACAAGAGAAAGATATTCTGATAGCATAGATGTAAGAGGAATATAAAGGACTAATGATTTTCATGTATGATGAGTTATATTAGTCTAGTTAAGCTTGATTAGGGATTGATTAAGAGTAATCTTATGTGCACATGTTATAAGTGTTTAGTGGGACATAACATTGTATGAAAGAGGTAGGAGGGTAGAGAAACATGTAAACTCTGTTGAGATAATATATGATAACTACTATTTATATTGCATATTAATTTATAAGTTAAGGTTTTTAAATTGATTTCATATTCTTTTTCTTATGATGTGATTTATGTAGTGGGGGATAGTGTGTCTCACTAAGCACTTAGAACATGTGCACACAAGATTAGTCTTAATCGAGCTCAACTAGACTACTCTAACAGAAAGAAGAACAAATACAAAAAAAATTAGTGGAAGAGGAATATGAATTAGATATAGCCATAATAATACAATTAGAGATCAAAGGTATAACAAATATCATGTCCAATGTCATTATTGCAAGAAGTATGGTCATTATGCAAATGTGTGTAAAAATAAGAAATTTGATGTTAATAGGAAAACTGGAAACTAAATTCAATAGTAAGTTACACTAAGACTAAAAATACTAGATAAATGTTTATTATTTGTAATGTGGCTGAAGAAAGTAAGAAATAATTTTTCTATATAGATAGTGATTGTAATAATCACATGAGTTCAAATAATGATATGTTTGAAAAAATAGACGAATCTATGAATGAAAAGTAAATTGGGGAATGATAAAACAATTATTTTTCATGGAAAAAGGAAGCACATACATTAAATATAATTAAGTAGAGAAGAACCTCGAAGATGTGTATTATTGTCTTAGTCTAAAACATAATTTAATTAGCATTGTGTAGATAATATAGAAAGAATATAGAGTCTATTTTTAGAATGATTCATATATGAATCTTGATAGAAATGGTAGTAATAAGTTAACTATATAATTTCTAATGAAAGAGAATATGATGATTCCTCTGAGAATCTAAAATGAAATGTCTATTCCTTATAAAGTTATTATAATAAATCAATTGTGACTATGACATCGTAAATTTCATCATTTGAGTTTTAATGGTTTAAAATAATTGTATAATAAGAATAATGTGAAAGGTTTGGCCTTGATGAAGTGGTTTAAAAAAGTTCATGAAGAGTGTATTCTTGGGAAAATGAAATAAGGAATAATTTTAGTTGGTAAATCATGGAGAGAAAGTTCTCCACTTGAAATTTTCCACTCAAATTTGAGTGGGAATATGAAAATGCTCTAAATTGGAAATAGTTTATCTTTATCAACATTTATTGATGATTATGGTAGGAAAACCTACGTTTAATTCTTGAAACATAATTATTATTTTTTATATATTTACAAACTTCAAAGCATTAGTCAAAAATAAAAGTGGGCATTACATAAAATTGTGAATATCATATATATGAGGAAATTATGTATCTAATAAATTTTTGAATTATTTCAAGAAAAATGGAATCAATAAATAGTTCACTACAAGGTACACATCTTAGAAAAATGGTGTTACAAAAAGAAAGAGTAAAGCAATAATGAAAATGACCATAAGTATGTTTAAAGCTAAGTACTTACTAAATGGTTATTGGTATGAAGAAATAGAATGATCATTATATCTTTAAACATGTGTCACAAAAAGAGTGTTTGTGGTATAATTCCTCAAGAAACATGGAGTAAAAAAAATGTAATTGTTTCAACTTAAGAGTTTATGGTTGTGTAATATGTTCATGTTTCAAATGAAGTTAGAAAATAATTAGATGTTAAAGGATAAAGTATTACTTTTTTTGGATATCGTGAGGACTCTAAATCATATAATAAGTTGTATAATCCAATCACCATGAAAGTGATAATTAACAAAGATGTTCAATTTATTGAAGAATAAGAATAGTATGGAAACAACACACACACACACACACACACACACACACACACACACACACACACACACACACACACACACACACACACACACACACACACACACACACACACACACACACACACACACACACACACACACACACACACACACACACACACACACACACACACACACACACACACACACACACACATGCACACGCACACGCACACACACATGCATGCATGCACGCACACGCGCGTGCACGCACATACGCACACACACACGCGCACACACACACACACACACACACACACACACACACACACACACACACACACACACACACACACACACACACACACACACACACACACACACACACACACACACACACACACACACACACACACACACATGTACACGTCCACCCGTGCACACACATGCACACACACACACACACACACACACATGTACACGTCCACCCGCGCACACACATGCATGCCCACACACACACACATACACATAGATATTTATGTATGTATGTGTGTGTGTATGTATGTGCGCGCGCGCGCACACACACACACACACACACACACACACACATGTATGTATGTATACATACATACATATATGTATATTTACATACATGTGTGTGTGTGTGTGTGTGTGTGTATATATACATACATACATACATACATACAGAGAGGTATGTGACTTCAAATAAAAATGAACAAATAAATAAAAATGTCACATCAAGTGGTATCCCAACCTTACAAGGTATCATCATAGCAATACCTTCAACTACAAACATCATCTAGTATTGTATCTCTCAGGTGACACCTTTGCATCAACATCAAATCCATTTTTCTAATGTATTGCTCTGGTCTAAATAAAATATATGAAACTTCAAGAAATGAAGAAAAAAATTATGAATGTGGATTTTTATTTATTTATTGTAATTTATCCAATATATTTTTATGAAAAAAATTGAGAATAATTGACACAAATCAGACTTGGGATCTAGTGAATGTTCCAACATGAAATGAAGAACCAAATGATGAAGTTATTGATTTTTCTTTATTTATTGTAGTTGATCTAATATATGTTTAATAAAGAATTTATAATGATAACTGAAAAAATCAATGGATGAATATATTAGTGCAACAAAGATAAATCAGACTTGGGATCTAGTGAATATTCTAATAGGAAATGATGTTATCAGAGTAAAGTGGGTATACAAGACAAATTTTAATTATAATAGAAATAATGAGAATAATAGTGAAATATTAGTTGGAAAGGGTTATTTATAATAATTCCATATTTTATTTCAATGAGATCTTTGCACATGTATAATAGTTGGATATAATCAAAACTATTTTATAAATTATAACTCAAAATAAGTGTAAATTCTATCAAAGGGATGTCAAGTTAACATTTTTAAATGGAATATTAGGAGAAGAAGTATATTTGCACCAATCACTAGGTTATGAGATTTATGATCATGAGAAAAAAGTATATGGATTAAATAAATATTTATTGGTATATTCACATTGACTCATACTTATTTAGTGATGGTTTCATAAAGAGTAACAATGAATTAACTCTTTATATCAATATGAATGATCAAGGTAAAATTTATAGTGTATGTTTTTATGTTCATGATTTTATATTCATAGCAATTTTGTTAATTTAGTTATTTTCTTGGAATTGAACTAAATAAAACAAATGGTGGATTTTTAATCTATTAATACAAGTATGTTAGTGATGTTAGTGATGTTGAGAAGAAGTATGTTAGTGATGTTGATAAGAATAATGTTGTTAGATGTGACACAAGAGTAAGTACCAATAACAAATATCTTTTATTATAATAATTCAATAATATATTATTTTGAAATCATGATTTTAAAAAAATAATCAATCACAATGATACAAGATATTATTTCATAATATAACTCATAATAAATGGTTAAATATTCTTAAAGTTTTATAGATCCAAGGATTAATTTGTAGACATTTTCACAAATCCATTAGCTAAGGATACTTTTAAGCATCTAAGAATAATTTTATGCATCATCAATATGATTATTCAAGATTAAGGGGGAGTGTAAAGATATAAGATTGAATTATATACATTTAATTTTTTTAGGTGGTCTTTTCGAAAGATCAAGTAATTCAATGTTTGTTTAATACATGTTATTTTTTGAATAAATGAATTAGTTAGTTTATACATAAAACAATAATATTATCAAGATATGAGATACATATTTGACCATATTTTATGTATTAAGGTAGATAATAAAATTATAAAGGAAGTTAGAAATTATATTTAAATATATGCATTCTAGTCATTTAGTTACAAGGAAAAAGTAAGAAAAGGAAGTCAAAAGTAGAATTCTTTGTAGCATGCAACAACATCTATTTTATTATAATTTCATTTAGTTTTCATTTTTTGAGTATGCGTGTATGACAAATAATCATTCAACATTTACTTACAAATTTATATGTGAGCATTTCCTTCTAATTTATATGTAAGCATTTTATGATTAGATGAATGATATGTTGTTTTAATTGCTTTTGGCCCAATCTCCCCGGTCTTCACACCTAGATATAATAAGAGTGGTGGCTCCTAATGGATGGTAAACTAGAGATTTATTCATGTTTTAAATGCTTTTTATTGTATATTTTGATCTATTAGAAGATATGAATGCAATGTTTAAATATTAGATATGGACTTGGGATCATCATATTATCCTAATGAATCCTTATTATCTAGCATTCAATCCATTTACCAATTATTTGAACTCCAAGCCTATCTAAGTTTGGTTGCCACATTTTCACATCCAATTTTATGTTGATTCTTGCTTTAAATCTATTTCCAACTCTCTAGGTGAGTACTTGTTGACAGATTCATCTCTCACATTATATTTGTTATAATCTTAATTATCATAGATACATCAACAAAACTTCTTAAGAAAACTAATTTAAAAGTAAGGATCAACATTGGACACAACCTCTTGATTATAAAGGTTTATTCTTTCAATGTCAAATATGTTTTGAAACTAGCCATTTGGCCATGAATTGTCATAGTCTCAAGTGTAAGATGGAAAAACCTTGGTGGAAGGAATCCCTTCATGAACATTGTATGGTGGAAGGCACTGGTGACCTTTGAGAGTATAGGTTTGGATTGAATGCTAGAAGATCTATTATATGAGCTAAATTTCCTTGAAACTTGTGAGGATAAATATTAGTTTTAATTAACTACAACGTTAATATTTTCATAACTAATTATTTGTCACATCATTGTCCGATCAACTTTAAATATTTTCATTTATGAGACAAAAACTCGTAAATGTGTGGAACGGTGATAAAAGTGTGAGAGATCTCACATTTAATCAATTTTAAAATTAAGTGAATATCCATATTCAATTTTTTTGAAGATGTAATTATTTGATATCTTAATTTTTAAACTATTTAAATGAGGTGTATTTAAACCAGTGCTTAATATTTTTATGTCCTATCAATATTAATAATTGTTTATGATGTTAATAGTTGATAAAAATGGAATATTTTTAAATAATAGATAGAAAAATAATCTATAATATATAACTTTTAAACTTCAGAATTGACAATGTAATATGTTTTGTTAAAAAAAATGATTAGTTGAATAAAAATTAATTATTTATTTTGATAGAAAATAAATTAATATCTTACATAATTTTTATGTTTTAAATTATTTTTATATAATTTTTTTTTTTTAAATTGAAAAATATTTAATAAAAATATTACATTTAAATTGTTAAAAGAATTTTTTAATAAAACTAATTTTCTTAATACTAATAAAAATAAAATATATTTACATTAAATAATTTTATATATATTATTAGTTAAACTTTAAAATATAACCACTAAATTATAACCACTGCCATAACTTTTTAAAAATTATGTGAAATCATTATTTTGAATTTTTTTTAATTTTTTATTTTGGTTAAGGACCAGTCCTTTACAATCCCCAGAACAATAAATTTTATTTGTATGACACAATTTTTTATACACACTACTAGTGAAATTTTAAAACCTTCTAAATAAACCTAGCCTCTTTATGGGGCCACCGCTTTAAAAGTTAAGGAGCCCATTCGCTTTGAAACCATGCATATAAATGAGAGTTTGATACCTTCAAACCCAATGCATAAAATAAAAAAATCAATTATGATTTCTCATCAAATAAATGTTAAAGGCCAACATCATTGCCATATTTTACTAGGCATTGTGTTTATTCTCTCTGTGGATACTATTATAATACAAAATTGGCATTCACAGAATCTTTATCAAAGCTGTCAATGACTCAATCAAGTAAATATAAATTAATTGTTAATATTAATCATCAATTCCATAAAGTATCATGCATACGTTTAACATCATTTCATGTATTCATTATAAAAAGCTAGATGTTATTTAATTTAATACCAAAAAATGAAAAAGACAAATACACATAGGCAATGTATGGCGTGCAGATGTGTTGTGTTGGCAATTTTTTTGTAAAAACTATATTTATGTTTAAGTTTAGTAATCTTGAACATCTTTAAAATTTCAAGGCAGATAAGCAACTTAACATCTATTTGAAGATTACTGTTAAAACTTAGTTTTGTATATTTTACAATATTTAATTTATCACATATCTAATATATTTACTTTAAAATTCTATATTTTGTAATTCTAAACTCAGTTTAGTAGATATTTGTTTAGTTAATTTAGAATACATGATTGATATCTAATTTAGTTAATTTAGAATAGAGTATTTTGTGACTCTAAACTTAGTTTAGTATATATCTAATTTAGTTAATTTAAAATACAATATTGATATTTGGCAATGAATAAAACTCCATTTAGTTACTCATCCTCTTAGACAAAGGAAAAATTTTACATGAATTTGATATAGTTGATAAATGACATATTCGAATGAGAAGGATCAAATTATTCATACCACTTTCAATGGTTGTTAGATGATTGTCTTAAAACATGTTCCCCTCCCTATAGTCCCTCTAAAGGTGATGGGATCATTTACATGTATTTTATACATCACCATAGTATAGCAAGAAATAAAAACATGGAAGAATCTTTCTACTCACTTAGTGAAGCTTTTGTTTTGGTTGAATTTCATTTTTGTGTAGTTGAAGCAGGAAATATTCTTCAAGATTGGTGAGCCATTGGATTTTCTACAAGTTTCCATGGTTTCCCCATCTCAAAATTTATATTAAACATTTTATTTTCCATATCTTATAAAAGGGATGTAATTTGCTTGCTTCTTTCTTGGGGTGGGTTGATTGAGCATCTAATTCCTGATAACTCTTATTAAAGCAAAAAAAAAATTGAAATGTCCCTGAGTTCAGGGTAACAAAAACATATTTTTTTGGTTATGAAAATACTCAATGTTAATGTGGGAGAAATACATTGAGGCTATGGATTTTATCTTATTATTTTCGCTGTAGTTGAAATGAGTACCAAAATTTTGGCAAAGTGCATGCCACATGGATGGATAAGGGGGCATCGCTCATAATATAATATGAATGTCATGGTGGAGGAACCATCAATAAAGAGAAAAGGTGTTCAATTGGGGATTGTCCCCAAGGGGTAGGGAGAGTTGATAGGTTTAATTCTCAAGAAGTAGGATGTGCCCACATCATACACTTAAAACATGATTCTACTCCATAAATGAAAGAAAAATAGTTATCAAGTAAAACCATGAAAATTAAATATACATTTCATCCAGCTTAAGTTCCCATACCATACACTTAAAAAAGGATTTTACTCCACAAATAAAATGAAAATAGTTACCAAATACAAAAATGAAAATTAAATATACATTTCATCTAGCATAACTTACACCTTTAGGGTAAATACTAGTTTATCCATCAATGCAATGCACTCAGATTAATTTATCTTTTTCCACTATATTAGGCAAGGTTACCTTGCCACCTTTAAAATTTGTTTGTTCATTGAGGAAAGACTTTAGTATATTTTATTTTATGTTGTATCCCATGTTAAAGGAGTTTATGTCCCTATCAAAAATTTACAAATGCATTTTATTGGACATTTTATATATGAATCTTTTGTCACTTTAATTGAATAAGAATAAAATATTAAACAAGACATGTTGTGCCTATACATATGATATGTGTTTTTAATTAAAATATTTAATAGAGGAAGGCACAATGTTATGGTTAGTATTTCAATCTACCTCTTCCTTGGTTATGGATATATATTTGGAAATGAATTGAACATTATGGTTATATTTTTCACTTTCTTTTCATTGCTTTTGTCTTTTGAAATATCCATTACAACCTAAGGTAGTTTTTCATTAATGGGTATAAAAACAAGGGCACCATGTGCCAAGTACCTAAACAATAGTTATTTTATTTAGAGAAATGTTGTAGTTGAATTATTTAAATATGATTTGATAAAAAACATTCAATAAAAATTGTGAAAAAGGAAATGCAAAATATACCTTTGTAAAATGTAACAATTGGTTGCACTATCATAGACTATGTTAAATGTAAATTTTTTACACAAAAATGGCATTGCATGATTATCCTTGACAATAAATTGGCATGCTTTGGTAGCTCCCATCAAGCACTTTCAATTACAAAATTGGGTAATTTAATGACTAAATTTCAATATACACATGTTTTGCATACTTTATGTTTGTGGAAAGTATTTATTTTAAATATAATAAGAAAACATTAAAATTCATTAAATTATAGGTAAAATAAAGGAAATAGAAACTTAGTTTTAAAGAGAGAAATTTAATTTCCAACTAAAAATCCTACAACATTAATCTCTGCTACACATAATGATCAATTTTTAGTAGATTGTATACTAGTATTTGATGGCACGAATTTCATATTTATTGTGACATTAATAAATTGTATACTAACATTTAATTTTAATACACTATATTCTAACATTTTATGGCATCCCTTTTACATTTATTTGTGATGTTACTAAATTTTATTCTAACATTTAATAGTACTAATTCCAAATTTATTATAATATTGATAGATTGTATACTAACATTTCATTTTGGTAAATTATATACTAATATTTAATGGCACTACTTTCATAGTTTCTATGAATCATCAAAATAGATTCTTTAGTGTGCCCATACCATGGGTAGTCTATAATCATAGTGCTTGATGAAGTAGTGAATTTTTATCTAGCTTGCTTGAAATGCATGTCACATGTCTAATAAAAAAACAAATCACCACTCCTATCTATTTGTGTAGATTCACTTAACAATTATTAAGGATCAATTACATGTTTTTTTGTAGATAAGTTACAAATAGTTATTTCTCTACTTCAAATAGTCTCAATTTCGTTACCACTGAACAAGAAACAAGGGCATGGACATAATTGTTATAAATCCATATTTCCCATTGACAAAACAACTTTCAAGTCAAAGCCATCAAATGTGAATGCATTGATGGTTAAGCACTAAGTTTTATTTTCATGACGTTAAACATTGTCTAGATAATTCTAAGCATTATAAAATTTTAGGGTTTATATTGCCTTCTCTAGGACTTGGAATGTCTAATAGTAACCAACTACCTGATCATGAATGTTCAAAAAACTATGTGTTTGGGCTCATTTATAGGCCAACTCAAGTTTTTTGGGTTACTTTACTTATTCAAAATGACAAAGGTGACTTAAGTTGTCTTCACAAACCTAGGTTATACCATCCAGATTAAATCAGAATTGTTAAATAACTTTACTTCTCAAAATCATAAAAGTTGAGTAAAATTAATTTTTAATTCCACAAAAAACTAATTAGAATAATCTAAGGTTTCAAAGTTACATTACTTTACTTGCTAAAATCATAAGTAAAATCAATCAAAGTTCATAAGCCCAAAGTATTCATAAGCTTAAACCAAATTGGGGTTACAAAGTTGCTTGACTTTGTAAACCAAATTAAGCAAAGTAATTCATGAAACCTTATAGCTGACAGGTATCATTTATTTTCATGTTTGACAAGTTTTGTGACTATATGGATAGATATCGACAATGTAGGAGGGTAAGTGTCATATAAACTACCAAAAAAATTTAATACCTCAAGATTTCTTGGATAGTATTCAACCTTGATGGAAGTATTTATGTCAATTGAAGCAATTTTTGCACAATCATTCTCTTCAGATAAATGTAAGCATTCCAAGCTTTGTCTAGATTTTTTTAAGAAGATGAGTCCTCATATTCATCCCTAGGTTCTCTTGAATGTAAGATGAATGTCATGTCTCTCTGATGCTTTATTCCTTAAAGCTAATGAAAATAATTACCATGAGTGAACATAAAGATTTCCTTCTAAGTAAAATCAAATAATACTGACATAGATTAAGAATTATCATGTAAATGAAAAAGGAATTGGATAAATGAAATATTATACCTTACATTTGATGGAGCAAGCACAGGGTGTGTAAATGCCTATGCAATTAATAGAAATTAATGACATCCTATGATTTCATGTAGTCACTGCTCATCAAAACAAATAGAAGTATATGCTAATTAGCCTACAATTTTATAGACTAAGGGATATAGCTCTATTCACATAGTGAGTTCCATCCCCTTGGGTTTTTCTCGCTAGAAGAGATAATTTTTAAAGTGATAGGTTGAGAAATTTTAGGGGATTGAAATTGTAAAATGATCAAGACATTGAAGGCCACCCTAAACTTGAGGCCAAAGGTGAAGCTTGTTTGGAGGTGTTGAGAGACTTGTAGATATTGAATGTAGATTGCCACTACATGGGCATGTGGAGAATCCATGAGACTTATCCATTTGAGCCTATGAACCTCAACCTCAATAGCTTTGGATCCCCCTAGTTGAAATTGTTTCTCCCCTTCCTGTAGCTCAATATTATCATTATTATTTTTACCATGGAAAATGAATTACTCATTATATGATTCATTGACTGAGTAATAAAGCTAATATGTGTAGAAACCCCATAATTATCAACCAAATATATTAAACACAAATCTAGAGTGGCTAGTAGTAATGGTGATAGTAGATCACAAAAAAATGACAAAACTAGATAAGCTAAATTTACAACTAAAAATTGTAACTTTTAATACCCATCTTCATCGATAGGCTTTGGCATTAGTTCATCTTGGCATCCATAGGATATGCAAATTAGAGAGGCTTGATTTATATAAATAACATTATCATGTGCCCTCCATGCCCACAAATGTGAAAATATATAATATATAGTCATTAGATAGCGATAGTGTTGAGATATTTTTTGAGCCTTTCCCCTTGACAGAGCATTTATTTCTTAGTATTATTCATGATGTCACATTATAATGGGTATTGTGCATGACATTAACACTTCCATCCTTAATAACATATCCACAACTTTAGCCAATAAAAACATAAATAAATGGATTTTTCATATTTTTTTGTTGACAAATGCATAAGTTAACCATTGGATAACTACAAATATTTAAATGCACAAAAATTAATGAATTTTCATTGGCCTAGAAAATGGAGTTTAATCAAGAGTTAAAGTAAAATTATTGATTTAGTATACCATCTGTAACTACCTTAGGAATGCTTGGATAGTCTTTGACCTTGACAGAAGTATTTTCATCAATTGAAGTGGTTTTTTCACTATCATTCTCTTCAAAAAAATGTTAGCATTCCAAGATTCATCTAGATTTTTTTTGAGAAGATGAGTCCTCATATTAGTCCCTGGATTTCATTGAACATAAGATGAATGTCATGTCTCTCTGATGATTTATTCCTTGAAGCTAATAGGAACAATTATCATGAGTGAACATAAGGATTGCCTTCTGAGTAGAATCAAATAATACTGACATAAATTAAGAATTATCTAGTAAATGATAAAAGAATTGGACAAATACAATATTATACCTTATAATCGAGGGATCAAGCATAGAATGTGTAAATTCCTATTGTATTTAATAGTAATTAATGGCATCATCTAATTTCTTGTAGTCATCACTCACTGAAAAAATAGAAGTAGATGCTAATTAGCCTAAAATTTCACAAACTAAGGCCTATAGCTCTATTCACACAGTGACCTACATCCCCTTGGGTTATTCTTATTAAAAGAGATATTTTTGAGTAGTGATAGGTTGAGAAAATTTAGGGGATCAAAACTTTATAATGATCTAGACATTGAAGGCCACCCTAAACTTGAGGCAAAAGGTGAAGCTTCTTTGAAGGTTTTGAGAGACTTGTAGTTATTGAAGGTAGATTGCCACTACACGAGCCTATGGATACTTGACAAGATTTGGCCTTTAATCCTGTGAACCTTGACAAATTTTGATCCCACTCACTAAAACTATTTCTCCCCTTCCTATAGCTCAAACTCACCCTTTACAATTATTATTTTTACCATGGAAAACAAATTTCTCACCCCATGCTTAGCTGATCTATTAATAAATATAATATATATATAATCCCCATAATTCTCAACCAAACATATTAAACACAAATATAGAGAGGTTAGAAATAATGGTGATAGTGGATAACAAAAAAATGATAGAACTAGACAAGCAATATTTACAACTAAAAATTGTAACTTGTAATACCCATCTTCATTCACAGGGTTTAGCATTAGTTCATCTTGGCATCCATAGGATATACAAATTAGATAGGCCTGATTTACCAAAATAGCATTATCTTGTACCCTCCATGCCCAAAAACATGAAAATACATAATGCATAGTCATTAGATAACACTAGTATCAAGATAGTTTTTAGCCTTTCGCCCTAATGTAGCATTTATTTCTTGGTACTATGCATGACATAAGCACTCCCCTCCTTAATAACATATCTACAATTTCAACCAATCAAAACACAAATAAATGGATTTTTCAAAAAAAATTGTTAAAAATGCATAAGTTAACCATTGGATAACTGCACATATTTGAATGCACAAAAAATAATTAATTTTCATTGGCATAGAAAATGGGTTTAATCAATAATTAAAACAAACTGATTGTTTTAGTATACACTCCAGGACTAATAACTATCATATAATATCACCAAACCATAAAATTTAATGAGTAAATAAGAAATATGATCTAAATTTATCACTCTAACCCATTTTTATAATTATTTCTCTTAAGTTTCATCTAAATACTCATACCACAATGAAAAAGACTATTAAATGATTTTTTTTGGGCCTATTATGAACATAAAATAGTTTTCATCAATTTTTGTGGAGTATTATTAATTTATCAAGGAGGTGGTATGTTTTGATGTTCTTGATTTCTATTAGCAAAACACTATGCTTTATGCCAGGTGGATAATCCTAACTATTGAAAGAAGTAAAGTGTGTAAAATGTTGGTAAGCATTTATCCTATATTACTACTATTTTTTAGAGAGAGCTACTAAGAAGGGTTTAATATTTTAAAACCTTCTTACCATGCATGCTATTATCAAGAATGTGGGTTCATGTTTTTTTAAAGATAATTTAGAAAATGTAGAAATCTAATAAACCTTTGCACTTGTGGAATGCCAATAAGTTTAGTAAATATTTTTCTATCGATTAACATTTGATTTGGTGATTATGAATTAATAATCATCATTTTTCCCCATTTGTGTAAGTGATTTGGGTCCATGCTATAAAGAATTTTAAATGAGGCATACACTATTCAAGCTATCTAGTCTAAAACATGTTGGGTTTGTCACTTTTGGTGCTAGGCTTAAGATAAATACCATGTTAAAAAAATGTCATTGATTTAATTTAATAATTTATTAATGTTATTATTGTGTAGATGTACAAAAAAAATTGTCATTTTTGCCTCACCTAGATTGAGGGATTAGAAGTGGTATGCATAAATCTCTTGTTCAAATTTACTCCAAAAAATTTTATGAATTGCTCTCCCTTAAACTAACCATATATCAAAAAATTGGAGAGAGAGAGAGAGTCTCTCAAGTATAAAGCTCATACTTGGGGTAGGGTATTAAAAACTATCTAAATTTCTTTTTTTTTGTTAAGCTTGCTCATTTATTATTATTATTATTATTATTATTATTATTATTATTATTATTATTATTATTATTATTACTAGGGTTGTATGGGTCCCTGGCCCATAAGCATAAAATTCAAAATAGTAAAATATCTTGGCTTGATGGTTTTACCATCAAGACATATAGCCAATCTATTACCAAAAAACTTCAGTTTTGAATTTGACAAATTCAAACTGAATATCTAATATTAATTTTCTCATCCTTCTTATATTTACAAAGAGAACTATTATTCCTCAAAGGAGAGCTCAGAATCATACAACATTTTTTCCTACTTCTAACCATCTTCCACTAATCATCCTTAACCAATTTATCTACTTTTTAATTTAACTTTCCATTTCCTACCTTGGGTTTTCTCCTTTGATAATTCACTCTTATTTACAAAATTACCATAAAAATCAATAAACTCAAGATTCTGAGAATGACTTGCCAAAGTTATAACTTTATCCATATTCTTATTTGGAATGATTTTTGAATTTGCCCTTGGTGAATGATCTTGCTCACCAAGTGCAAAAATAATAAGATGCTCCATCTTAGAATATTTTCCCCAAGTAGATTTAATTTTTCATTTGGATTTCTTATAAGAACTTGAAAGATGACCAATCTAAAAGCAATTCCTACATCTAGAAGAGATACCATCAAAATCAAGAGTTTGAGACCAACACCTATCTTTCACTTTTAGCTTAATCCTATCAGGAAGACCCTAGGAGATATCTAAACACACTAGAATCCTTTCAAAAGTAGCTTGAGAAAATTTCAAAGAAGAGGCATCAGCTTCCAACATTTTTCCTAGTGGTAATCCAATAGTAAAAAGACTAGTTTCAGTCCAAAATTGAAGCAAAAAATTATAATATCCTCACCCAGATAGATTGGAAAGAAATATTTTCTATCAGCGGGTTAAAATCAAGAGTCCAAGGTTTCATGAGTAGAAGGTGATTTCAAAAATCCATTTTTTAGTTTGAAATATCTTATCATGATCAACCCAATAATTGAAAGTCACAATAAAAAATCATTTGGCACAAGGATAGATATCTAATGTGCCTTCCAACAAAGGTTACCAAGGATATATTATTATTATTTTTGTTTTTGTTGTTTTTGTTGTTGTTGTTGTTGTTGTTGTTGTTGTTGTTGTTGTTGTTGTTGTTGTTGTTGTTCTTATTATTATTCTTATTATTATTGTTGGTGGTGGTGGTGGTGGATGATTATCCTTAGGGTAAAGGTGGGATGACACATGATAATAACATCCAACAATGTAGCTAGGGGAAGAATTACACATGAAGAGTTTCCTGAAGTCCAACACTCCAATTGAATGTTGAAATCTATCCATTGGATATATCAAATAGAAATTCTATATCAGATTTTTCCAATTGGTGGGAAACAACATAGGGTGGCCTTCATTGTTTTGTAAGTTATAATATATATTTTATTTTCATTCCAATTTGGCTTTCAGTATTGATGCATGACAAATCTATATTTGTTGAAAAATGAGAATATTTGTGTTCATAATTTCATTAATATGACTTTGCCAACAAGATTTGGCTCATATTTTACAAAAAATATACAGATTTGATGCTACTTAAATTCTAATTCATATCTAACTATGGTCAAAGCTTTGAGGGAAACAAACTACGGTAATGTATTCATTGACAATCTATGTACACCTAGAGTGTTCTCATAATGTGATTGTTTAAAAATTAAAAAATATTTCTATCGCATTGAATGACATCATTGAGATATCTTTAGAACATTGAGACTATAATAAACACATATTTTAATGATAAAAGGGCATTAATTCTTCTACCTCTCTTTTGAATATGAATGAAGGCTTTGCCTACCTAATGTAAATAATCACTCAAAAAGATAAAATATAGATATCTAAACCTTTAAAAAAAATTCTAACCTTATTTGAGTTAGGAAAAAAAATGACTAGCAGGGTGTCAGATTTAATGGATTTTGTAAAAGAATAGAATCATATTCATACACACACACACACACACACACACACACACACACACACATACAATCTGATTATAACTCAGGGACTAATGTTTCACTATAGAGAATAGACTTTTGTGGTTAGATCAGGTATTAATAGAGTAACTATATGAAATATTAAGTTTCAATGATTGAATTCTTAAATTTGATTTGTGGTAAAGGTAAATCGGTTACCCAAATTTTTGACCTTATGATTAATATTTATGAGAAGGTGGCTTCAAAATTGAATACTCTAAAGGATAAAACACTTTTTAAATAAATTCATGTTGGAAGGGTTGTGCCTTCATGTTTCTTCTATCTTATCCAATATGATCATGATTAATTTTTTCATTTGTCCCAATAATAATATCTTGTTGAGAATTGGTGATTTCACAAGACTACTACATGATTTCCTTCTAAAGGGAAACTATGTCTTATAATTTTCAAGTGTCAAACTTTGATAATAACTTCTAGTTCTCTTCCCCCTAGTTTCTTTTTGGTTTGTTTTATATGTAGTTTATCTTGTGGCACTTTTTGCTTCTCTTCTTTTATTTTTAGAGATGTGTTCTTTTTTATTTGTTATATATGACTAATAATATTGTAAACTTGGAGTTAGGGCCCCTATCCTTTATTACTTTTTATATGAAAAACAATATGTTTTTAAATTTTCATAACATTACATACAAAATAGTATATTACTGTAGACATAGTTTAATAGTAAAATGTGTCATAATATATTAAGAAATTGTATTGCTGAGAGTAAAGTATGTCATCAAAAAAGCACACATCATATCTAAGTAAAACCCTATTCGTTTATTAATCATTATATTTTCTTAACATTACATACACAATAATGTGTTGTTATACATAACCTAGAAGTAAAACATGTCATAATACATTGGGAAATTGCATTGTGGAGTATGAGGTGTTTCATTGAGGTGGATGATGAATAGTCAATGGTCAACACAAGGTTCAAAAATTGTATACAAATTGAGATGGTGGATATGTTTGGGAAACAAGCACCAGAAGGGATGTGGATTAAAGAGGATGACCAACGCCAACGTCCAACAAACACATTTCAACTTTCTTGACATGTTTATCTAGGCATCGAGTTTATTTTATGTTTCTAGAATTTATGTCACTGTCCACCATCCCACAATGCCATGCCATCCAATTAACATTTAGAATAGTGAGCATCTTTACCAATATATTATTACTTCTCAATGCTTTTGAAGTCAAGATGATATTAACTACCGATACTTTTAATATTAACTATTGTATAGATTTTAGCACTTAATCTCCCATCTTAGAAAAATGTTGACCCTACCTTATAAGATAAATATCTCTGATAAATTAATAATGCATGTGAATATCAGACAAAAAGTAACTCTGCACGTGGGGAGAAGTGCATTGGCATGGTGATCTGTGTTTGCAAGCTTTCTCATAAAATATTTATGGAGATCATGGAAATAAGATTTGTATTTGTAATTCCTAAGAAAAGCTTTGAATTTTTTTCTTTTAATAAATTATGTTTATAGATAGTTTAGTTTTTTTAGTCCCAAAGGAAGTAAAGGTCTTCAATGGTGAGAGAAGGAGATGGAGATGCTCAAAAGCCAAGTCCACAACTAATTTCTAATCTTTCAAGGCAAGTTCCTTTGACTGTTAGATTTGGTAGCTCTTGTAATATAGATTATTATTACAAATTTATTTTGTATAACTTCCCATTAGGATTTTGTTGCCTATGCAGTAGATTAACATATTTTAAGAAAAAATGAATTTATTTGATTTTGGTAAAATTAGTTTTTATCTATTTTTTGAATACATGAAAATATAAATTTAGTTTAGTGATCTGGAACTTTTTCATCTATCTATTATTACTAAAACCCTTATTTATCTATCTTTGTATATTTTAGGTAAAGATAATTTTTGATTCTTTTTTTTTAAACATGGGTCAGGTCTGATTATATTCATAAAACCACAATCTCCATATGGATGTATTTAAAAATAGCCTCATTACATTTTGAAGGCTATCTGACCTGCTCACACAACCCCTAAAACTCGTCCCTACTTCAATTTTTTTTTTAAACTTTAATTTTTTTGTTTTGATAAAGGGGGATTTACAGATGGTGGTCACATGAAACTATTACAGTTGTGATGGGGGCTAACAAAGGAATAGGGCTTGAGATAGTGAGATAGTTAGCATAGGTGGGGTTGAACATGATCTTGACTTCCAGGGATATAGCTAGGGTAAGAAGAGTAGTTGAACAGTTGTCTGCACAACAGTTGAATGTTGGATTTTATCCCTGGGATATTAAAGATAAGAAATCTATAGAAGATTTTGCTAGATGGTTGAAAATAACATATGGTGGCCTTGATATTCTTAAGATTTATAGATCCTGCTTTTCTTTTGTATCCCAATAGAAATTTCTATGTATTAGAATTTATGATTGGTGCAAGCCCCTATTACACATCAAGAAAATTATATAATAGGTTGAAAAATGAGACCATTCATGTCATCATACAATACTAGATGAAATCCTGTAGAACTGTGAGTCTATCACAGTAACCCAACAAAAAGAAAGAAGACAAGAAAATAAAGAGTAGGTTGATATTACTTCACCTCTACCTCCTTTTTAACTGTTGTGAAATCCCTATTTCCTCTTCACACAGTAATGATTCACCATTGAAAACCGGTATCAATGTAAAAAAATATATAAGATGCTTAGCTAACAGTTGCAAAATTGTAAAAAAATAGATAATTTAGTAAAATATATGTTTTCAAAATAATTAAAAATTAAGTTTTTAAATATTTTTTATGTGATGAGAATTGGTATAAGATTAAGTTGTATGTGAGTTGAAGAATAAAATAATGTATTTTTCTTTTTTTCACTATCCATCAATTAATATAAATAATTATTAAAAATAGTAAATAAAATAAATGATTTAATTATTGACCACCTCAACATATCTATCGAAATAATATCTTCCTTAAAATAATATTAAAATAATCTCTCATCACTACAAGAACTAGAAGTTTATGATGAGTTAAGCTTTCACCAGGAAAGGGAGCTTTTATATATATTTATACCAAATTTCTTGTTAGTCAATTTTTATATGACTTTTTATGATTTCTCTAAAACATGGTCTAAAATTTATCTAATTTTATGCTTGTGTATGTTTTCACTTTACCTAAACCCAAAGGATATTTTTTTTCAATGAGTTAGACCTTGGAATCCATCTCCAACTCCAATGTTTGTTTCTTAATTTAAAAGAAAAATATATACTAAATACCATACATAGATTATCTTCATGACAATTTTTTGGGTTTTTGTGTCTAGATAAACAATGATGCTATTGTATTCAATGACATCAATGAAAACTCTATGGAGCATGTAGAGATAGTAATAAATACAAATTACTATGGCACAAAAGCATTGACTGAGGCTCTTTTGCCTCTCTTTAGACCTTCATCTGCCACTACTTGCATTTTGAACATTAGCTCAAGGTTTGGGCTATTAAATGTAAGAAACCACTGTAGAAAAACATGATACATCTCCCTAAAATTTTCCTTGGATTTATAACCATATTTGACTCATTCTCTATAAAATTCAAAATGTGGATAATTAATCAATCCCTCAGAGAACATGGTACTTCTTTTTTAATTGCTAGCATGATTTTATTCTACAGAAACAAAGGATAGAGAGCCTGAGGAAAAAGCTGCAAGATGGGCAGAAACTGTGAGAATCTAAGATTGATGAGATGGTAGACACATTTGTAAAACAAGTACAAAATGGGATATGGGAAAGTGATGGATGGCCTACCATGTGGACTGATTACTTAGTGTCTAAGCTTACCCTAAATGCCTATTCTAGACTTCTTGTAAGTAGACTCTCTTCTCAGAGGTCACAGGGGTATAAAATAAGCATCAACTACTACTGTCTTGACTTTACCAAGACTTCAATGACCAAAGGAGTAGGAAAATATAGTGTAGAGGACGCTGCTATAAATGCCATCTGGATATTATTATTGCGTCTACATCTTCTCCCTAATGGACATTTTTTTAAGGCTAGGTAAAAGATCTACTTCTCCAAGTTATAATTTGCTTTAACATAGATACCAAGATTTTTTCTAGTACCGTTATCATAATCTATACTTTCTGATCCAATTATGAAAATTGTATAAAATAAATAAATAAAGATGTGGTGTTAGTGATATCATATATCTATTTTTTTATTTCAAAAGTTATGTATTGATTTACTAGGGTACAATTTTTTTTAGGTATTTGATATTGAGAAT
Source organism: Torreya grandis (assembly GCA_037957365.1). Taxonomy (NCBI): domain Eukaryota; kingdom Viridiplantae; phylum Streptophyta; class Pinopsida; order Cupressales; family Taxaceae; genus Torreya; species Torreya grandis. The sequence continues at coordinate 285,830 of JARHVA010003961.1, forward strand.
TAAGAGGTTAAGATAAAGATCATGTTTTAGGTGATTCTGTTAATGTGGATGTCTTTTATTTATAATTTTTTAATCAATATATTGATGTATACATAATATTTTAATGTTTTATATACTTATTTCTAAAATATAAATTAAAATATATTCAATAATTTGATGTGAATATTCCTTATTAAAATAGAAACCCAAAAAATATATCCTATTAAAATTTAACGATATATTGGTAAATTAGGTTTCAATACTTTAAACAAAAATATAAAATGTTATTTATTTAATAAATAATAAATATGACATATAAATATATTAAATTTAATAAAAAAACATTTATGGAGTATTAAAAAAATGGGTGGAATAGAATCACGTTCCCAAAACCAACCAAAATAAAATCAAGTTAAAGCCATCCACGTGACAGACAACAATATTAGCAAAAAATTATAAAATTTATTATTAAAATAGAAAGAAATCAAATTAAGAATAGCGATAAGTAGATTTGGTTTTTCCCACACACATATGATAGGTCATAGACTATAATTTAAGAGGAGAAATTGTTGAGGCCATATGTAGTGGCAAGGAGGAGCCCACCTACCACATTGAACCAAGGGAGTGAATTCCTTCATTGTTGCAACCAACCAGTTTAGTTATCAGAATGATAGAGAGAATGACTTTGACAATAGTTTCATTGTAGATTTCTATCTTTTGGTATTAGTAAAGGTAGAACACAAGTTACAATATAAGGGCTATTGTCCCAATGATTTAATAAATTTTAGAGATAGGTTATCTTTGTAATTATTTATCTCAAAAAGAATTTATTGAAAAGGTTTTAAAATTTAATAAAATTTAGAGATAGGTCATTTTTATAATTGTTTTTACCCAAAATAAAATTATAAAAAAAGTTTGAAAAAAGAATGAATCTATGTTTAAATTTTAAATAAAAGTTGAATAGATGTTTAATAAATTTGGTTGTGACTTTACAAAGGTGAAACTTAATATAATAGATAACATATAATTAAAAATATATATTCTAATAAATTAGAGAATTCATCCTTTTTTTATTTTTTAAAACATGTGTAAATAAGAAGCCTCTAATATTCTTACTAAGAACATCATTAATGAAAAGGTTTTCACATCCCAAATATAAACAATAGATTAAAAATTTGCTCTCTTATCTTTTGAAACGTGTAAATGAGTGGAAGCTTCTAATATCTTTACTAGAAATTTAATTAACAAAAAGATTTATACATTCCAATTTTAATATTGTTATCGTGGAATGAGAAAACAACTACATTATTTTTTTATATAGCATATTGATAAAGACATCATCAATCACCTTCTAAAATGACATGTAATCTTTCTTATAAAAGTAAAAATAAATTTATTTTCCTTAAGCTAAAAAAGATATAAATGTATAAATGATTGGCTGTAGAGATGATATTTTATAGTATTAATTATTTGTTCACAATAAATGAATGATTTAAAATTAAATCATCTCAATACAATATACATCTTATAAAATTTATAGTCAATGAACTCTAAAATATGTACACGTTGTCCTCAAAAAAAATGTTTGAATTAGAGTAATTTTATTGTAAAAACACGTAATATATAAAATAAATTTTATGCAGGACCCAATCCCATAACAAGATACTTATTGAAAATATCATGTTATTTACAAAATTTAGGAGAAAATAAAATAATTCAAACATTATTATTTACAAACAATATTTTATGAGAAAAAATTAAAGATTCAATCTAAAATTAATAATCATTCACATAATATACAATTTTTCCTCATATTTTCACATAGTTTTACTGTAAATAATTTATGACTTTTTTAAAGTTCTTTCCACAATAATTTTAATTATTAAGGAACTAACATTACTTGATTACAATTATTTTGGTTTTATAAATAAGTGTGTAGAGTATAAAGTCCCTATGCGAAACAAAAATTAGATTTCATGGCATTATTAATTCAAGTAGCTTATTATATTATGAAGTGTCATATTTATTCTCTATAATATAATTATTCCTCATAGATTTGCTTTTAATATTATGAAAATGGTATTAATAAATGATCATAAATTATTATGGATAATAACATTGATATTTGAAGAATAGCTCTAACACTTCCTACAAGAATTTCAAAGTTAGTGCTCATATGCCTATCCAAAGTCATGTCCTGCGTGACAAAGAGTGTTGAGGTTTGTGATAACTTTGTACTGGTAAATATGACTATCAACCAAATTAGAGTAATTCACGTCACTAGCTTTGTCTCTTCAACATCTGTCATAGTGTAGATATTTGAATTTTGGATTGTCACTTTATCAAGGCATTTACAATTCTCAAAAATAGTATGTAAATCAATCCTTAATTTAATAAGAGCATCTTATTTAAGTGGAATACTTAATTTATTTCACTAAATTTAAATTTATATACCCATCATGGGTTTTTTGTTTATTACATGAATTATATATTTACGTATCTCTAAGGTTATAATTTAGTCCAAGACTTATTTTGTTCCATTATGTAAGTAGGTGCTTTCCCTTGTGGGGTGTCTTGTTTTAGTGCAAGAATTTGTATCTTTGGCACAATATTGAAATGTTTTCCCCTATTGGGTATTTTGTTTTAGTGTTAGACATATTTTTGGCCTGAATATGTAAGCCTTGTTGGGTATCATTTCTAGTACAGAACTTAGTTTTTGTGGCGTAATGTGTAGTTATTTTTTGCAAGTTTAAATTCCTATTCATAGTTCTTTTGGGTCAATGTGTAGATGTTTACCACCATTCGGTATCCTTTTTTAGTCATGGACTTTATATTTTTGTTGAGTGCATATTTTCCCCCTTATTTTAAAGAAAGAACTTGCAATTTCTTTATTTAAGGATTCTTATAACTCAACAATTCTGAGATTTAGTAGTAAATCCATTGTTACACAATTCATTTTATCTAAAGATGCTTCCCATAAATAATCCCTCAAGTACCATAAATATAATGAATTCAACCCTTTTTAAATATATATTAATTAATAAAATTAACCATAATAACATTGAAATAGGATGGCACTCAACATTATCTATGTTCTTAACTCCAAATAAATAATTGAGAGATTCTAAATTAACACCATTTTCAAATTTGAAAAATTTGATGATCTTAAAATATAAAATTTTAATAATATTTCATAGATAATAAAATAGATGCTAGATAAGTTGACACTCTTTAAAATAGCAAATCGATATTTTCCTTACAACATATCAAAACATCATACCAAAATAGAATCTACATGTGTCCTATTAGAATAAAGTTTATATGATACATGGAAAACAATTACACCCCTCCAAATAATACAAATGGTTTTACCTCTAAGTAATCAAAAATAGAAAATCCCAGGAATCTTCTACCATTATCATCACATATACAATGTTTCCAAGTAAAGGATAGGTTCATGAATGGTTGAAACAAAAATAGAAGGTGGTGGCCATGTAACACACTAATATAAATTTATATTGAATATGGATATCATCATGGATAGGATGTCATGGAATAACTACTAGTTGACGAACCAGAATACTATCATGACAAAAAAAATCTAAAAAGTCAAGATTCTAAGTAATAATTAGTACTGATTCATATTGAATAATTAATATAATTAAAAATCATGTTTAAATAAGCCTAAAATTATAAATGGATTTGACATACAAAATTTGAAACTCTAAAAAAAAAAACTCAACGTGTTATTTTTATCAACTATTATTTTTAGTAAGTTTCATCTGCAAGCACACACCAATCTAAAAATCTCAAAAAAAAAAAAAAAAACTTCAAAAGTAACTTATCAAATGAATTTCAACTAAATTTCAAGTCTGATTACAAAAATAGACAATTTCTAAATTTAGAAAAATACCAAAAATAAAATAAAATTATAATTTTAAACCCTCATATGGTCACATTTAGCTTCCAAAAATTATGTAAAACATCTCATGACTGAAATGGAAGGTCATGGCAGCTTTGATATTTTTGAGATGGTCATTTTGGTATGAATATGAGATCAAACAAAGCTATGGATCAAAATTTATGGCCTTTGGAAGTTTAAACTCTTTTTCTACATCATTCTCCTCTAGTTGAAAACAACTAAGCTCCTACGAGTTTCTCTGATTGTATTGCTACAAGTTATTCTTGTTAATATTATTCATCTCTTATTTTATAATCCACGTGTTTTATTACTTGTGTAATCCTTCCCACTATACCAAATACCTGATATAATTTTTTTCCTTGGGTTTACTATCTTTTTATCTAAAACCTATACTATCTTTTTCTTTCTTCTTTCTTGGCACTTGTTGCTTCTATTCTACTTATTCATATTATTCACCTTCACCATTTCTTTCAAGGAAATAATGTAAATTTGAAACATTAAATACTAAATAGATATCAAAATTATTTTTTAAACTTACTTCATAAGCATTGTCATTGATTTTCTTCACAATTTTGCATGGTCTAATTTTCTGGTATTTCAACTTGTTATATGTACCTTTCAGAACTCTTTTTTCCCTCAAGTAAACCATCAGTAAATCTCCTTATTCAAATATTTTTTACCTTCTTTAGACATCTGATGTTGCTTTATACTTCTCATTACTTTCCTATAAGTTTATTCTTACTTCTTGTAAATGTTGTATATGTTCTACTAATACTTTTGTATCATCTCTAACTCATTTTGAAATTGGTAACTGTACCAAATATAAAACACTCATAGGATTTATCCTAAAAATACTATAAAATTATGATTTTCTTATTGATCTGTTCACTCACCTATGATATGTAAAATCAGCTTGTGGTAAAGCCAAGTCCCATTGTTTGGGTTTCTCTCCAACTATGCACCTCAACAAATTTCTCAAGCTCTCATTTATAAATTTTGTCTATCCATCTATTTTGGGATGATTTACACTAATGAATTATAGATTATTACCCATCTTCCTCCATAAAGTCCTCCAAAAACAACTTATAAATTTCATGTGCATCTCTGATGTAATGGTTTTTAGAACATGTAATCTCACAATATCCTTAAAAAATAGTTCTACAACTCTAGTGGCATATTTCGTTTTCTTACATTCAATAAAATAAATCATATTATAAAATACATCTACAATAAATAAATAAACATTGAATCATTACCTCTATGTGTTTTCGGTAATTCTAACATTTAATACATACTGAAATCTATTCATGGTCTTCTTAGAACTAGTAATGGTAAGTATATCCATATATTTTTTGCATGTCATTTTTCCACCTAACATAACCTACACCTTGAAACATATCTTATCATATCTCTCTTCATCTTTGGCCAAAAAAACTTCTCCTCGAACAAAGCTATTGTATTTGTCTTTTTAAAGTGTCCAACCAAACCAACACTATGAAATTCTTTTATTATATTATCTCTTAGAGATCCAATTGAAATACATAATTGTTTACCTTTTAAGACATTACCATACTACATAATATACTCGTCATAAACATTATTTGTATCACCTATTAATGGATTTTTGCATTGCTCAACTATCTTGCCAAAATAAGGATATATATCATATACTTTTTTAATAAATTCAAATCCAACTAACTCACTTACCATAATAGTTATCAACCCTACTCACCTACTCTAAATGTAAGCTAAATGATTCTATTTTATTTATTTTTGTTTCAATACAAAAGTATAACTCTACAAAAAAAACACCCACTTTGCATGCCTACTATTTTTAACTTGTTTTTAGTGTTCACATACTTCAAAGCCACATGACCATTAAAGAGGATAAACTCCATAAGAAAAAAGTAATACCTCTAATGTCTTAGTGCTTGTATAATAGCATAAAATTAAAAATCATATGTAAAATACTTTATTATTAGCTCATTCAATTTATCACTAAAATATGTTATTGGATTCTCTTATTGACTCAACACAACACCAATTCTCACAAATAACGCATCAAAATCAACCTCAAACACTTTTCTAAAATATGTTAATGCTAAAATAGGATATTCTATAATTTTATTCCTCAACAACTCAAAGCTTTATATTTTTATCCTTGTGCATGCTAATTATTTCTCTCATGCAATTTGTTATTGGTGCAACAAGACTACTATAATTATTAATAAAATTTCTATAAAAATTTAATAAACCATGGAAAATTAATACCTCTATGATGCTCTTTAGGATAGGCTACTAAACAACTACCTTTACTTTTTTTTCATCCACTCTTGCACCATTCACTAAAACTATAAATCCCAGAAATACCAAACTATTTCTTATAAACCTACACTTCTTCAAAATCACATATAGCTTGTCTTTTATTAACAATTCTATTACCATTCTCAAATGTTGTAATTTATCTTCTTTAGTCTTACCAAATATTAAAATATCATAAGAATAAACCACAAAACAATTACCACTATATTCTCATAGAACTATGTTCATCACCCTCATAAATGTGTTGGATGCATTAGATAATCTAAATGGCATCACCATCCACACATAAAAACCATCTCTAGGCTTGAATGTTATTTTCCATTCATCTCCTTCATGAATTTGAATTTGATAATACTCACTCATTAGATAGATCTTGGTAAAATATTTTATTATGACAAGAACATGTATCATATCATCTAAATAAGGTATAGAAAACCTTTACTTTATTACAATTTTATTGATTTCTCTACTATCCACACACATCCTCCACCCTCCATATTCATTTGGAGTTATCAACAATGGTGTTGCACATGGGATCATTCTCTCCCTTATTACACCCTTCCTCACCAATTGAGTAACATGCTTATTCAACTCTACATGTTCTGTGGGACTCATCCTATAAGTTGCATGATTGGATAGAGTTTATCATAGAATTAAATCATTATGATGCTAAATATTTATCTTCAGTGGTAAACCATCTGGTAACTAATTAGGTATAACATATGCATATTATTTCATCACTATTGCTTCTTTTGATGGTACATTCACCAATTATATGTCTATTTTCTTTGCTACTAATGCATAGCAACAACCTGTCATCTTTATGTCTTTCATAAATTCTTTTTAAGTCATTATGATTTCATCCTACCCTTCTTCTTGAGAGGTAATAAACTAGCTTCATACCACCTTTATATAAATTATATGTGTTCTTTGATCCATCATGAACTACTTTTCTATCAAACTGCTATGACCTTCTCATTAATACATAACATGAATCTATTGGTATAACATCACACCATATTTCATCCTTGTAAGTTTTACCTATTGAAAACTTTATTAAACACCTTTTACCTATTGTAACTTCATTCCATTCATTAAATCATGAAATTTGATAAGGAGTAGGATGGTTTTCACATTACAAACCTAGTTTCTCAATCATATCTTTAGAAACCATATTTTCACAACTACCACCAACTATAATTACCTTACATATCTTATCTCCTAAATTATACCTTTTCCAAAAGACATTTTTTAATATCCATGCATCACCACCTTCTTTATTCTACACATGTTATTTTCTTGGAGCAATCATTATTCTTCTCATCATGAGATTTTATCCAATATATGTTGCTACAACTATAATATTTTAATATTTTGTTTCATCTTCAACTAAGTTCACTTTTGGGCTCTTGCCTTTTTTCTTGATTTTGGTAGTGTGGAAACTCAAACTCTCTATGGCCTTATTCTCCACATCTGTAACAAACATAAGACATGCATTTATTTATAAACCATCTTCTACCCCCACCATAGCTTAGTCCTCTTTAAAATCCTCTTCCTATTTACTAGTTTTGAAACTCTCATCTATTATTTTATTATCTTTCTAGACCACGTGATGATTTTCTTGTAGTGGTCTTAAACCCACTATACTTGTATTAAATCCAACTTTCCCCCTTATTCAAGGATATTATCCTTTTCTTGGCCTAGTAGATATTATTCTAAAATTTTATCCATTTTATTTTTCTTTTGCCTTCAAAGCTAACTGATAAACTTCCTCAATGCAAAATATTTTATGCATGCTTAATTCATATTAAATAGGAAACTTTAAGCCATTTACATAATTTAAATCCATCTTCTCTTTTGTCTCATCATGCTCCACACATATAGACAGATTGCAAAACCCACTTGTATATTCTTGTATATTGTGATCCTTCTATCTCAAATTTTGAAATATTATATATAAGTTTTATGTATAATTCACATAAATAAATTTCTCCCTTCTCTTTTTCTCCATATTTTTCCATGAGTTTATCTTCTCTTTACCTTTTCTTTGTCTTTATTTCTGTTGGTGATCCCACCAAATCATTGTATGACTCCTCAATTTCATGCATGCAAACTTTACCTTCTTGTCTTCTCTCATAGTTCTCCATCAAAAAAGCTTCTCCATGTTTTTCATCTAATCTATAAACTCATTTGGCTTTAAACTTCAACCATAATTTGGAATGTTAACTCTGATTCTTTCATTCATTCCTTATAAATATCTAACCATCCTCTCTTCCATTTATGGCATCTATTCTTGCTTCTCCTCTTGAATATTTTCTTCATCATGATCTGTGTCATCTTCTACATCATCTTCTACTCTTCTTTGTCTATGATTTTCAACAATCTAGGTTAGTTATTCTGCTTTCCTGTGCTATTCTTGCTTAGTACAGTTCATTTGAGTGAGTCATCCTCATCCTCTCTCCATCTCTTACACGTTCAAAATTCTAAATTACTTTAATACCAAATAATAAATGAAAATACTATCAATAAAAATAAAAATTTAATAGGAAAATATTCTGAAAAACAAATATTATTGAAAAACAATCATCGTATGAATCAAGCACTTTTAAAAAGAAACACCTCATAACCTAGATAAACATGTGTAGATTTCAATATTCATCCCAAGACAAAAATAAAGATTACAAAACACCTCCCATATAAAAGTATACACATTATGGGTTAATATTTTATCATTTCATATCATAATTAATAATAGTAATTTACAAAATTTATGTCTAATGGAACATAAAATGCATTATTAACTTCCCTTATTGAATTGACATTAGCCATCCTCCCTGAGACAACTTTGGGATAGGAATAACATACTTTTTATTAGTATATTTACAACAAATAGTTTGATTTCATTTAACCTAATGTCTAGCCTCCCATTGGAATTCAACCCAGTATTTGTGGAACACACACATATTTTTTAAATATTATGACATGCTCATTCAAATATAACCAAAATTACTTCTTAGTGAATATTTTATTCCTAACAATTTTCATGATCAGGGTTATTATGACTAAAAATTAGGTTCAAGTAAGGTAAATATTATTTTCAATAATTGCAATTTGAAATAGCTATAAGAATCATTTTGAAGATCTACTAAATAAAATGATTGCATATACCTAAAACTACACTCATATGGGTTGGGATAAAATTGTTGGTTAAATAAATTTTAATTTATAAAACATAATACAATTCTTGAAATAAATCAAATCATCCTACCAATTAATTTCCCCATTTACTGTAATAGGATAGATATCATAACTAAAAAAATATTAGTGGAAAAATTAAATCCATATTCTAACACTCCCCCTTAATTTATACCACAAGCTACTTCAACATCCATAGTTCCCAAATTTTTTCATAAGCATTCAAAATTATCTATGGTTAATGTCTTTATGAATATATCTGCTAATTGATCTTCTTATTAAAAAAATCCAAATGGATTTCTATATTGTTCTCTAACTCTTTAATTAAATGATACCCAATGTCAATATGCTTACTTCTCTTATGAAAACATGTTTTTTTGACAATGGAATTGTTGATTTATTATAAAAAAATACTAGTGTAGGATTCTCCTACTTATGCATTAGATCTATCACCACTCTTGGAATCCAAACTGCCTAAATTTCTATTGTTGTTACTACTACATAATTTATTTCAGTTGATAAAATTATCACTATATGCTACTTCTTTGATTCTCATTAAACTGTAGTCGTTCCAAAATGAAAAACATATCTAGAAGTACTCTTTCTATTATCCATGTTACATGTAAAATCATTATTAGTGTAGCCAATCAAATCAAACTCATTAGTTGTTGAACATAATATTACATATCCTATTGTTCCTACTATCTATCTCAATATTCTCTTCCCAACTTGTCAGTTTTTGTATTTTGGTGAATCCATAAATCTTGAAATTAAACTAACTCCATGCATAATATTTGGCCTTGTAGCTATGGATTTTATCAAACTTCCAATGAGTCTTTTGAACATATTTAGATCAAGATTTGATCCTTTGTCTTCTTTGTTGAGTTTCATTCCTATTGTAACTAGACTTGGTGTTAGATTGCATTTCATCGTTTTGAATATCCTCAACACATCCTTGGCATACTCAAATTGACAAATAAATATACCATTATCTAATTGAAAAAATTTAATGCCTGAAAAAAATCTCATCAATCTTTTTCAAATTCTTTCTTCATTACTGATTTGAACGTGTTTATAGACAAGTTTATAGTAAAAATTAAATCATCAACATATAAATCAAAATCAAACTCTGACCTTACTTGCTGATTTTTGTATAAAATATAGGCTCAATATTACTTCATCTAAATCCACTACTTATCAAGTATGAGTCAATCTAGCTATACCATGTTCTTAGTTCTTGTTTGAGCCCATAAATAACTTTCTTCAATCCATATACCTTGTCTTCATGTCCATGCACTTCATAACCTAATGGTTGTTTCATATACACTTCTTTCTCTATAAAATCATTCAAAAAAGTTGATTTGACATCCATTGGTTAAACTTTCCAATTGTTTGATGTTTTTATGGCTAAAACTAGTCCAACTATATCAAGTCTTGCAACTAGTATAAATGTATCATAATAATCAATTCCATGTTATCATGCAAAACCTTTTACTCCTAACCTTTTTTTGTATTTTTTAACTTCTCCTTTTGCATTGAACTTGGTCTTATAGACCCATTTGATTTCTATGTTGTCTTTACCTTTACATAAATCTACTAGTTCTCATGTTTCATTTATTTCAATATAATCCATCTATTCATCCATAACTTTGATCCAATGATCTTCCTTAGTTTCTTCTTAAAAATATACATTTGAACTCAATGGCCCTAATTTATCAGTATTTACTATTTTTATTGTATCTACTATTGCACCTTCTACACATTCATCTATAAACACATCTACTTATTTTTTGGTTCTTTTTATAAACAAACCAATGCCTTTGGTTCATATATTCTTTTCTTCATGGGTTATCTTGGTAAATGTCTTGATATGTGTTCATAAGGCATTTTTTAATCATGTTCATCCTATTAAATGGAATTATCACCATAACATTGGTTACAAATGAGATGTTGCATCTTATTTAGAATATATTTGTGGCAACATAGCTCTAGTTTTTATTATCTATTCTCTTCATGAATATATTGAGTTACATATGAGCTATACTTCACCTTCACTTAGACTTGAGCACCCTAAGAATATTGGGATTTTTCATGTCACAAATGCTTTTTTTGACACACTACTAGATGTTTTGATGCATGCTCCATTTGTGTATTTTGTACCAAGTTTATCATCTTATTCCATTAATATTGATATGGGATGGATTGTAGATTAGTTTTGGTGACTTTGTAAGTGCTCATTAAGAGGACAGTACAAAAATGCCTCCTCCACCTTTCATCTTCTTAGTCTCCACTTCAATCCTACCCTTTGTAGTTCCCTTGGTGATTTAGATTTAGTTTTGGAAATTTTTAAGCATATATCTTACTTTATTCTTGAAAGTTAATATATATATATATATATATATATATATATATATATATATATATATATATATATATATATATATATATATATATATATATATATATATATTGAACATGTTATACATAGTGACAATTTCCTTCAGATTTATGGTAGAACACATTCTTCCTTTTGAAGAATAACTAGTTTGGCAAATCCCAATGTCATATTTTTAGTTTTCAAGATGTGGGATTGGCCCCCTAATTTATATAAAAATTTCACATGTTTACTATCTCCTTGGCATCTATGTATTTTAATTTATGTTAATATATAACATAATTTTTTTTTGAGATACACATGTTTCACACATACTTGAAGGTTCTATCTCTCACAAATACCCATAGGGTCTCAAAAATAAAGAGAAGGAAAACATATATTTCAACACATTACAAAAGGGATTGAAACATCTGTGTCTACTAAAAATCAAAGGTGTAAAATATATAATAATTATTACTTCATCACAAAAAATGTAGACAAGTCTGCAATCAATAAACACTTCAAACCTACACTACTATATAGGGAGAACATACCTATCTAAGAAAATTAATAGATTGTGCCTCTAATATATAGCTATCACAATCCTTTCTTACCCTAATTTCCATTATCAAACATAAACATAAGTTAACTAGAAATTTGAAAATGTACATATCTTATATTTGGTTATAGTTAATGGTTTTAGTAAATGACACATGTCAATATATTTTAGTAAATTATGATTTACATTTAGATTCATAATTAAATTTCATATATGAAAATGTGAATAGATATATCAAGTTTATGCTTGTTGAAAAATCATTCATTTTTTAAATAGAAAATATGGCAAAACATCCTTGTCCATTAAATTTAAAATAAATTCATTAATAATCAAAAGGGTTGTTACGTACAATAGTTCACATTTGTAATATATAGTGAGGCATTCCTTAATCACATGGTATTGACCATAAGTCTATTCCTTAAGATATGATCATCAAAGGATTCAAAAATCAACCATGAATCCCTTTGTAACAATTGTATTAAATATAACTCCTGGTCTTAAAATTATAGATATTAAATTTCATGTTCTATCTAATGGCGTTATCTACAATATTTTTCATGGTAGACCAGGAATTCATGTTATGAATGTTTTTCCCAGTGGATTATAAAGATACAAGAAATTCTCACATGAGAGCTACATTACACTTATCCCATAGACAATATCCCCTTTACATTATTTAAATTTTTGAAAGTCATATAACTTATTCTTCTCCACCTCAATATGCCTCATCTAAACATCATAACATCTCAAAATTCTATTCATATGGAATAGATGCATAATTATGATGTGGTTGAATATAGTAAAACTAATTATTATAATTTTTTTATGTATGATAATGAAGTTGATGATTACATAATTTATAACATAGATAAACACTTAAAAACCCCAAATTTTATTCCATGTGGTATTGGAAAATATATATATATATATATATATATATATATATATATATATATATATATATATATGGCATAAATAATTTTTCAATTATATTATACCCCTTAATAATATCATCAACCTTTTTCCTCTTTTGTTATTAAAGACATACCTCCTTATGCAATAAGGGTAGGAAATGCATGGCATATATTATTTTCAATACAAATAAGCTAAAAAAATGCATAGGTCCATCCAAAAATATATTATAAATATACTTAAATGGTTACAACTATGCAAAGAATATCAAATACAAAGGTAGTGGGTTAGAGAGAAAACAAAAAATTATTATTAAGCCAATAATTATTAGTCCTCATTAATTAAAACTATAAATTAGATATAGTGTAGACAACACATCTTAAGATAACACTCTCCAAAAAGATAATGCAAATCATAATGCTTACAAGCAAAATTGTACTTTAATGTATAAACCTTTACACACTCACCTTTCAAAGTCTTGTAAATTACATAAAAATGAATTTTATCATGTTACATCTTTAGAAAGTATATATCTATCAATGAATGATGAAGATGCTTCACTTGATATGCTATGTATTATTATATTTTACTTTATGTTGATTTATCATATTTCCATCATAAATCAATATTCCCTCAAAATCTTAGTCACCATGCATAAATTGGAGAGTGGAATTATTTTCCTATCAAAGAGGATATAACATTAGATGGTCTTTGTTCCTTTCCTAATACATCACACATTAAGTAAGGATATGTGTTACATAGAAAAGAGACAAATGAATCCAAGTATGAAAAAGAATAAAATTATAAAGTTGTGTTACTAGTGTGTCACTTACATCATAATAGGCCACAGAGGATTATATGACATATTTTCCTTATTTATTGGTTTGGGATTTTTATAATATGTGCATTATTGATCCATTTATCATAGTTCACAATTTAGTTGTCAACCTAGATGTTACAAAAATTAAAAGTTTGTTTACTGGTTAAATATTTTATATAAATTTTATTAAATGTATGGATATTATTCATTGATTATTCACCATGGATATCCAACATCAGCCCATTAATAAAATTCAATGGCTGTATATGCATCTATGATTTTAGAGATTTAAACAAGGCTTATCAAAATCATGATTCCTTACTTCCCAATACTCATATAATTTTTTTAATGGGTATCCTATGCCCTCATTCATATATGTATTTTTTTTATATATTTAGATTAAAATAATATATTTATGATCAATATAAAACTAATTTCAACCACCCCATATGCCAAATCCTTTTATGTTTTCATTCCTTTTAAAATTAGAAATGCTAGTGATACTTATGAAAGGGATATGGTAGAAAAAAATTAAAATTTCATGTACAACATCATTGATGATTATGATGATTATATTTTTTGAAAATTAAATAATTAAAGAACCATGTTAAATTCTTACAAAACCATTCAAACAATTTTTAAAATATAATCTTTGGTTAAATCATAATAATTTCATATTTGGTGTTACTCATTATTAGGATTTAATAAAATTATTAATTATTATATAGGTTTAATTATTTAAAACCTATTATATCATGTTAGTTGTTTTTATATTATTGAGAATTGTATTCCCATATTGTTTTTGTTACCCTTGGCTATTCTAGGTTATTAGATCCTATTTTATAGGAGGTTATTGTGCTACCTCCATGACTATATAATAGCAAAATGTTTTGTATCAAATATATATGAAAATAGAATATTATATTTTGTGTGATTAAGTTTCAAGATTTAATTTTTTATTTAACTCTCCAATTTGCCAACAATGGTATCAAAGTGCCATTTTTTTCTAAGCATAATGGTAGACTAAATCAATTGCAGGGGAAACTCAAGTATTTTCTATTGTCCCATTGATGAAGTATTTTTATTTCAAATTTTTAGTCTTCATTTTTATTTAGGTTTATTATTTTTTGTTGTAAAAATAAGAATATCCCCATTGTATCAGTGATGGTGTGGGAGGATTAAAATCCAAAGTGAAACCATACCTATAACTAGTAAAAGGAATCATTCTCAAGATCATGGTGGTGGTGGTAGATTTGCATGTTGGCATAATCATTCTTAAGGTCATGATGATGGTGGTAGATTTTCCAGACTCACCTTTGAGCTCTTATAAATAAATGACTTTGTATTCTCTGTGAACACATAACCCTCCATGGAAACTCACCTCAGTTATAACTCTACCATATCAATCAAAACACATCCATAAATTAACATCATATCTCATATGCGTGAAACCTAGTGGATTGTGGATATGTCTTTGCATTTACTTTACTACATAATTAAAACATTATAATTCCATCTGCTAGATTGGGATCATATATTTTGCATCAGGTTTCAAGGCTTTATAACTTTGTGTAGTATTAATCTACGGCTCCATGAAAAAATTAACATAGATCCTTTACAATAAATATTCATGTTTTTTTACCTATTCTCACCTTTTAGTGCCTAAATTCTTCTCAATCCTACATAAGGTTTAGTCACCAGATAGTTTTCAGAGAACAAGTTCACTATTTTGTGCCATCTCCAACATTGGAGGCTTAATCTATGCCATGAATATTTGTGCTTATCAGTCAGATCTACCAGTTAGCTTTCCATGAGATCCACAAATCATCTCCTTAGATAGTGGCATTAGGAATAATAAGGTTATTCTTAGTAGTATTTTTTTATATTAAAAATATTAAAGAGTCAAACATTTTATGTCATTTATGAGTTATTAGTGGTATGTGTCAATGCAAGAGTTTTGTTCTAAAAAATAACATGAAAGGGTTGATGTTTAAAACCATATTTACCTTTTAAGAAACTTCATTTAATAGAGGCTAGAGGATACATGGAGGCTAGAGGATATTTGGTGTCCTCTCATGAGTCTCCTATGATGGGGTCACATCATTACTATGGTGATATTTTTAGTGTGTTTGTTTTATGTTTTGCAATGTGTTTTTCAATAAAATACTAAGCATTATTTTCTAGTTTCATACCTCCTGATGAAGAACATTGTGAGGATAAAAATCACTAAAGTATCACTTGGTTCTTGGAAAAGGGTTTTTGGAAATTTAAGAAACCATTAAAGTGGTCGAGACATCATGACACCTCCAGGTTCATGCTCAACATATAGAAAAAAAACCATATGGGTTTGTGGTAATCCAAGAAATCACCAAAGCTGTTAAGTAGAGATATGTAATATTTTTACTTAAAGGTTTGTGGTAATCCCATAAGGAAAATCCAAGGTGCCACCAAGACCACGAAGCCATAAAAATGGTATGCCACCACAAAGGCCAGCAGGCTACATGAAGAGTGTAAAGGATTTTTACCATGTTTTAATTAAGGGGGTGCTAGGAAATAACAATGTTAAGGGAATTAATGTCATTATTTAATAAAATTATTAATTTTTATATAGGTTTAATCTATTTTAAACCTATTATAGTATGTTAGTTTATTATTATTGGGAATTGTATCCCTATATTATTTTGGTTACCCATGACTATTTCGAGTTATTATATCCTATTTTCTAGGAGGTTTTTGTGTTACCTCCATGGCTATATAATATCCAAATGTTTTTTATTTAATATATATGAAAACATAATATTATATTTTTTGTGATTAAGTTTCATGATTTAATTTTTTATTCAGCTCTTTAATTTTCTTACACACATGAGATTTTTTTGGGTTTTATTATCTCCAAAAAAGGTATAGATTTTGATTCTAATAAATTAAAATCCATTGTTTATAAACCTTCCTATATGATCATAAAAAAAATTGAGATGTTAGCAAGGATAAATTTAGGTCATTCGGTGGTACACAACTTATTTAATGGATAAAACAAAACCATTTTATATATTTTAATGTAAATATAAAATATTTGAATCAAGTGAATATTTTAAAAAGGATTATACTAAAATCAAATAATATTTAACAAACATACCAATCATGATGTTGATTGACCACTCTTTCTACACACATATGCTACTGAGCATACCTTGGGTAACCTATTAACACAATATGATGATATAGATAGAGATATGTATTTATTAAATTAATCTCATATTTTATGATTTTAAATTAAAATTAAACTCAATATTAAAGATGTGATTATATATTGTTTTCATTACATAGAAACATAGACACTACATTCTGAATATTGAAAATCCCACTATTTAAAATATTGATCATTTGAGATAAACTATGGATAAGGATTCCTATTTGGAAATGTAGCTAAGTGACTTATGATACTAATGGAATTTTATATTAACTTTATACAACAAAAAATAGTGAAATGGGTAGTTATTTCTAATAAACTAGTTATGTCTCCTTTATTAGATTATACTTCTGTGATTGATGGTTTTTTAGATGAGTTTGTTATGTATACCAGTGTGAACAAAACATGGAATATGTAATTTGATGGGTCCAAAATTTATTTATTTTGGTTCCCAAACCAACATTATATTAGTGACATTTTAGGGTGAGACCACGCCTCTAGTATATTAGTTGAGATTTCCATGTTCCAAAAATATAGTCAAATATAAGGCTTTGATTTTAGGTTTACATGTACCTCGTGATTTAAATATAAAACTTAATAAAATATACGATTATTCTCAAATTTTCATCAATCAAATCATGGGTTCTTATGAATTTAATGAAGAAAATCTAAATCCAAATTGTAACACATTCAATAGTCTTATTTCTAGATTTAAGATCATAAGATATTATAAAATACTTTAATGAACTCTCATTCTAGACTTGATCCTATTGCTATAGTTATTCAAGTTTCAATGAAATTATCAAAAATATCTATTGATGAGCTTATGGAGCATTTAAACACTCTTGAGCAAAGGATGAATAGTGTATCTAGTTATGCCATAGAACATGCATTCAAATTACAAGTCGTGGATAACACCAATAACGATGCAAGAGAAAGATATTCGGATAGCATAGATGTAAGAGGAATATAAAGGACCAATGATTTTCATAAATAAGGTGTTAGATTAGTCTAGTTAAGCTTGATTAAGGATTGATTAAGAGTAATCTTATATGCACATGTTCTAAGTGTTTAGTGGGCCATAATATTATAAGAAAGAGGTAGGAGGGTAGAGAAACATGTAATCTCTGGTGAGATAATATATGATAACTAATCTTTGTTTTGCATATTAATTTATAAGTCAACGCTATTAAATTGATTTTATATTCTTTTTCTTATGATGTGATTTATGTAGTGGGGGATAGTGTGGCTCATTAATCACATAGAACATGTGTACACAAGATTAGTCTTAATCAAGCCTTAATTGAGCTCAAATAGACTAATTTAACATAAATAAGAATAAATACCAAATTATTTTTAAGTGGAAGAGGAACATAAATCAGATATAGCTAAAATCATACAATTAGAGATCAAAGGTATGACAAATATGATGTCCAATGTCATTATTACAGGAAGTATGGCCATTATGCAAATGTGTGTAAAAATAAGAAATTTGATGTTAATAAGAAAAGTGGAAACTAAATTCAATAGTAAGTTAAACTGAGACTAGAAATACTGGCTAAATATTTTTTATTTGTAATGTGGCTGAAGAAAGTACAAAATATTTTTTTTGTATAGATAGTGATTGTAGTAATCACATGAGTTCAAATAATGATATATTTGAAAACATAGATGAATCTAAGAATGAAAAGTAAATTGGGGAATGGTAAAAAGAATATTTTTCATGGACAAAGGAAGCACATACATTAAATCCAATTAAGGAGAGAACAACCTCGAAGATGTGTATTTTTTGCCTAGTCTTAAACATAATTTAATTAGCATTGGGTATATAATATAGAAAGAATATAGAATCTATTTTTAGAATGATGCATATATGACTCTTGATAGAAATGGTAGTA
>JARHVA010003961.1:310000-327500 GCA_037957365.1 Torreya grandis
AAAATGGTCAAATATTCTTAGAGTTTTATAGATCCAAGGATTAAGTTGTAGAAATTTTCACAAATCCATTAGCTAAGGAGACTATTGAGCATTTGAGAATAATTTTAGGCATAATTAATATTATTATTCAAGATTAAGGGTGAGTGTTAGGGATATAATCTTGAATTATATACATCTAATATTTTTAGTGGGCTTTGTGAAAGATCGAGGAATTTAATGTCTCTTTAATACATGTTATTTTTTTTTTAAATGAAGTAGTTAGCTTATACATGAAACAATAATATTATCGAGAAACGAGATATATATTTGACTATATTTGATGTATTAAGGTAGATAATAAAATTATAGAGGAAGCTATAAATTATATTTAAATATGTGTATTTGGGTCATTTAGTTACAAGGAAAAAGTAAGAAAAGGAAGTCAAAAGTAGAAGTCTTTGTAGCATGAAACAACATCTATTTTATTAGAATTTCATTAAGTTTTCATTTTTTTAGTATGCGTGTATGACAAATAATCGTTCAAATTTTACTTACAAATTTAGATGTGAGCACTTCCTTCCAATTCATATGTAAGCATTTTATGATTAGATGAATGATATGTTGTTTTAATTGCTTCTTGCCCAATCTCCCTGGTCTTCACACATAGATATAATAAGAGTGGTGGCTCCTAATAGAAGGTAAATTGGAGATTTATCCATGTTTAAAAGGCTTTTTATTGTATATTTTGATCTATTAGAAGATATGAATGCAATGATTAAATATTAGATATAGACTTGGGATTATCATATTATCCTCATGAATCCTTAGTATCTGACATTCAATCCATTTACGAATTATTTCAACTCCAGGACCATCTATGTTTGGCTATCACATTTTCCCATCTAGTTTTATGTTGATTCTTGCTTTAAATCTATTTCCAACTCTCTAGGTGAGTACTTGTCGATAGATTCATCTACTAATCTATTTACTCACATTATCTTTGTTATAATCCTAAATGTCATAGATACTTCAACAAAACTTCCAAATAAAATTGATTTAAAAGTAAAGGATCAACATTGGATACAACCTCTTGATTATAAGGGTTTATTCTTTCGATGTCGAAGATGTTTTGAAACTAGCCATTTAGCCATGACTTGTCATAGTCTCAAGTGTAAGATGGAAAAACCTTGGTGGAAGGAAACTCTTCATGACCATCATATGGTGCAAGGCACTAGTGACCTTTGATAGTGTAGGTTTGGCTTGAATGCTATAAGATATATTATATGAGCTAAAGTTCCTCTAAACTCATGAGGATAAATATAGATCTATAAACATCATTGCTCGGTGAGGAAACATGTGCTAGAAATAGATTTGGTGAATTCAAAAACTAATTTGATTGAAGTATATATCCTTATCTATCCAGATTCATAGGTTTCAAGAGATAAAGAAGGTTGGACCATTGTCTACAAGAATAAGAAATGTCAATATAAAAAGGTCCATGAACCAATGAACATGACCCTCCACTCCCATAAAGGAGATGGTGTGGGACGGACATATCCATTTGTGAGGTTTGATTTTTATAGAACTTAAAGGTCTATAACTTTTTTGCAGTCTTTTTTTTCTCTACTAGTAGAAATGTTTCATTTGGACTTTTATTGATATACTTTACTTATCCTCTATATAAGGGAAGGTACCCTTTTAAAACCCTCATTTTACCATTTTCAATAAATAAAATAGAAAGCAACCACTAAATTTTAGAATAATCAATTAAAATTAAAAGTACAATGAGAGTTTCTTATACCTTAAGAAATATTTATTTTAAGGTCTATTGTGGTAAATAACAACTCTATTAACAAGGGATGCATAATGTCTAATCCCTACCTTTGAATTGCTTTTGTATCGATGTTAAGTTGTGGAGCTAAAAGCTTCACCAGGATACAAACATGAGATGTTACGGAGGATGCAGAGTTGCAGGGAGTTGCAGAATCAGTTGCAGGGAAACTGGCGTCGGTCTGATCAACCAACATCAGTCAGATAGCAAAGAGGAAGCAACCAGCGTCGGTCACCAATCGGCCAACATCAGTCATGGAAGAGCCGACGTCGGCAGCCTGTGCGAGAACAGGTAGTTTGCATGTTAATCCGGGAGAGTCTATTTTTAGACTGTTTGTTTGCATGTCAAGGGCTAGTTGTAGTCTTGATTTGCTCATCTAATTATTTTAATTAGGTTAGTCTAATTATTGTAAGCATGAGATCTATATATGGACTCATGGGCTGTATTGTAAACTTGTATCTAGTGAATAAGAGAGCAATAAGCTCCTTCAGAGAGAAGAGAGCAATGGTGCATTCCTCCTAGTGCCGTAGTACCAAGGTGGGTACTGGTTTGGAGAATCAAAAGGGTTCTTCGTGTGTGTATGATCTTGGTCAGCATGTGGGCATGACTTTCTATAGGAGATCTACAATGGTGAGTAAGGTCTAGTTATTTGCAGGTAGCAGCAGAGAGTAGGAGATCTACTTGGAGTATGGTTGTGTACTTGGTGAACTGGCAGCGTGTTACTGACTGGTTGGAGAGGTGAACATCAATTCTGTATTGGAGTTGATTGTTGTGACCAAGAGAGAGAGGGAAGAAGGTCTTGAGGTGTGGAGAGACTTTGAGGTGGAAGAAGAAGTGGCATCTTCTTTATTGTATATTCTTCTAAGTGATTATTAATAAAATTGTGTATTGTCTCTCAATTCCTGTGTTGTTTCATATTTCTAGTTACTTATTGATTTTGGTTAAATTTCATGTTTAGTTGCTAATACAAGAAGTAATCATATGTGCTCTAATTGGTAGAGCAAGATCCTGACACAGTGGGATCAGAGCATGTTTATTGTTCTAGGTTCCCCTGACAAGTGGTATCAGAGCCTTGGTTGTAGGTTCAAGAGCTGATACCAACAAGTGGTATCAGAGCTTTTGGTTGGGTTGACTAATAGGTGGTTTCAGATCTGGTAGTATTTTTGATTACAGGTCACTCGCAGAGGTTTCAGATTGAGTGGGAGTATAGCAATGGCAGAAGAAAGTAAGCTATGAATGGAGAAATTGAATAGCATGAATGGTCTAATTGATGGAAAGAAAGAGCAGGTAAAAAGAGATTGTTGGTTTGTAGAAGATCAGCGTGTAGAAGCATATGTTGCAGGTGATGTTGCACAAGATGATCTGGATAAAGTGGAATCTTTGTTTACAGATTCTTTTGCCTCTTTCCATGCAGCCCGAAATAGAGCATCTTTTCATGGGTATGTCTTTGGAGACTTTGGAGAGATTTATTTAGGGATTGAAGAGCCTTGTCAGATTATTGACGAAGGGAAAGTGAAGCTAAAATTACAGACGGATAACACATGAGTGGTGAAGGAAGTCATGCAGGTACCAGTCTTGGAGATGAGTCTAATTTCTTTAGGAAATTTGGGTGATGAGAGATGCACTGTAACTCTCACAGTGGATACACTTGAATTAGATGGTGGTAAGAAAGTAGGTATCATTTATCTATCTACTTATATTACTGATTCACCTTCTGTTGCAGAAATGTGGCTTCATAGGCTTGGTCACATATGTAAGAGGAAAATACAGGTTTTGAAGCGGAAGTCAGATGTCTTTGACAAGCTAAAGAACTAGAAAGCCTTGGTGTTCATGGAGGAGATGACAGACAGAGATCAGGTGAGGAGACTGAATTATTCTGAGCAGAGCTATGTTGATTTGATTAGGATTTTGATCCATGGAGAGCTCGCAGGCAAAAAGTTATCACTCACAGACAAACATAGGTACCAGCGTCGGTCAAACAGTAATCGATGTCGGTAGAATAAAGACCGACGTTGGTCATGAAGGAATCGATGTCAATAGAAAGGACACCGGCATCGGCCAGAAAAACAATGTCGGCAGTCAGGGTTAGTACAGGGAACCGACATCGGTCGGGAGCAGACTGGGAGATGGCCGAGATCGATCACTGGTACGGATGGTGGGCAGACATCAAGCTGTCAACAAGTCTCAAACGCTCATGTCGAGGTCAAAAAAGGTAAGTGAACCTCATATTCGTTGTTTACCTTCTTTATATTGCTTATTGATGGTCAAGAACTAGGAAGATGCGAAGAGGCAATGCAGATAGAATCTA
The DNA here is from genome assembly GCA_037957365.1 of Torreya grandis. Lineage (NCBI taxonomy): Eukaryota > Viridiplantae > Streptophyta > Pinopsida > Cupressales > Taxaceae > Torreya > Torreya grandis. Next base: position 314,119 of record JARHVA010003961.1, read on the forward strand.
GATACAGTGGGAGCTTGGCATGGATGAGGAGTGTGAGTCCTTAGAGAAGAACCAAATAGGTATTTGTTGGTAGAGTTGTCAGCTGAAAGTAAGCACTGAGAGACGAAATGGATTCCCGTTATAAAGAAAAGAGTGGATGGACACAAGAGACAGAAGGCCAAGGCATATGGTCTTGAGGAAGTTGCAGGACAGTGGTACAAGTTTGACAGGTGGATGACTAAGCATGGCTTCAGTCAATGTCAGTGTAACTATTGTGTTTGTCTTACCAGGTGGATGATGATTGCAACATTATCCAGTTACTATACATGGGTTATTTGCTAGCAGGTTTGTACATATAGGGATTTGTTGAGCTAAAGGTAAGGTTAGTTCAGAGGCATGTCATGAAGAATTTGGAACAGCGAAACTCTTTGGCATAAGAGACATGGAGATTTCATCTCCAGTGGGAGCTGATGTCAAGACGGTGTTGGCAGGGTTCATGATGCAGGTTGCAGAATCAGAAAGCACACCAAGGGCTGGGCAGTTCAAGCTTAGCTTGAAACAAGTGTTGGAAATCACATGAGGTCTAGTGTAGACCTGAGTTGTTTTCCCAAGCAGTGGGGATTGTCAGAAATTATGGATCCAATTTAGAGAAGGAGTACTGGAGCGCAGTTTAGTGAGACTAGCAGCAGGGATTCTTGTTATGCAGGGTCAAGTTCTTCACTACATGGATATGTAGGTTCGGATGTGGCAGGTTACTTGGATGACAGGTATAGCATCACAGGTTGTGTGGTGGTTGGTCTTCAGGATTGATCTTGAAGAGGAATACAAGCCAGGGAATAATTTAGATGGTGTACAGGTACAGGTGCAGGTGCAGCTATTTATCTCCAAGTGAGAGATTGTTAGGTTGTTGAGCTAAAAGCTTCACCAGGATGCAAACAAGAGAAGTTACGGAGGATGCAAAGTTGCGGGGAGTTGCAGAATCAGTTGCAGGGAAATCAGCATCAGTCTGATCAACTGACGTCGGTCAGATAGCAAAGAGGAAGCAACCGGCGTCGGTCACCAGTCGGTCGACATCGATCATGGAAGAGCCGACGTCGGCAGCCTGTGTGAGAACAGGCAGTTTGCATGTTGTTCCGGGAGAGTCTATTTTTGGACTGTTTGTTTGCATGTCAAGGGCTAGTTGTAGTCTTGAGTTACGCGTCTAATTATTGTAATTAGGTTAGTCTAATTATTGTAAGCATGAGATCTATATATGGACTCATGGGCTGTATTGTAAACTTGTATCTAGTGAGTAAGAGAGCAATAAGCTCCTTCAGAGAGAAGAGAGCAATGGTGCGTTCCTCCTAGTGCCGCAGTACCAAGGTGGGTACTAGTTTGGAGAATCAGAAGGGTTCTTCGTGTGTGTATGATCTTGGTCAGCATGTGGGCATGACTTTCTATAGGAGATCTACAATGGTGAGTAAGGTCTAGTTATTTGTAGGTAGCAGCAGAGAGCAGGAGATCTACTTGGAGTATGGTTGTGTACTTGGTGAACTGACAGCGTGTTACTTGGAGAGGTGAACATCAATTATGTATTGGAGTTGATTGTTGTGACCAAGAGAGAGAGGGAAGAAGGTCTTGAGGTGTGGCGAGCCTTTGAGGTGGAAGAAGAAGTGGCATCTTCTTTATTGTATATTCTTTTGAGTGATTATTAATACAATTGTGTATTGTCTCTCAATTCCTGTGTTGTTTCATATTTCTAGTTACTTATTGATTCTGGTTAAATTCCGTGTTTAGTTGCTAATACAAAAAGTAATCATATGTGCTCTAATTGGTAGAGCAAGACCATGACACAGTGGGATCAGAGCATGTTTATTGTTCTAGGTTCCCCTGACAATCGATAATTTATTTATGTTTATATTTATATGTAAATCTGCAATGCAAGCTTACTTAATTTAATTAGCATTGATAGTTCTTTCGGAAAGCGTCCCTACCTTTATATTGTAAATTGTTTAAAGTAGAGTTTACATGTAACTTTGCAATATAAAGATAGTGAAACAATTAATATCAAGTAAAAAAGAAAAATTATATTGTCATCATATTTGTATCAAAAACTTCTACTTACCAACTAATTGACTTAAAAATGATTTTCATCCAACTTAAATTATTAATGTTGATTTTTTTTTGAAAAAATCCCTTTCCAAATGCCCTTGTTAGAAACAACCACTTAATTTCATTACAATTATAATGCATTATAATTGTGTATCATCAAACCAAAAGATTAGAAAATACATTAGGCAATTCCATTAGTCATATGCCTTATTTATGCAATTTTGTTGACAGATTTTTTTTTGGGGTTTATTTATGCATATGAATAGACAAGGCTTAAAATCCAGCCAACCAAAAATAAAGGCCTCTAAATTTTAATTATTTTCATTAAGCTCACTAGTGTTTCCATTATAGGTAAAGGTGTAGAATATATATATTTTGTATGGTACCAACATAGTATACAGTTCTAGAGGGGTAAAAGTTGAGTATGAAACAAGGCACGAAACCCATATTTCAGATTTAAAATATCTGTGTAGTGTCTCACTCACAATCATTATAGCATTTCTAATTTCTATCAAATTTCTGAGCTGGTTAAACGTAAATGGGCATCGAGGCGGAAGTGGCAGGCATCGTGCTGGGTATGATGTAGGAACACTGCAAAGCAAAAGAAATAATATAATAACTATGACGTCCTTAACCCAATTCAGTGTGCCATGACTTTAACGTCTTGTAATAAGTCAACATAGTAGTTTTCTGAGGTACTAATTTTGCATATAATTTCTATAAACTATTCTGTGAAACAACTGTAACACCTTTGAATACCAAAAAATAATAATTTTAAACAAGTTACTTCGTACCGAACTCATGTTTTAAAAAACCAACGAAAAAAATATATGTTTAACTGCTCAAATTAACATGATTATTTTTAGTCCTTAAATTCATTATAGGCTGGTGCTTAGATGTAAATTTATGACGTGACATAAATGATTTGTGGCAATGGAAAATTTAATTTTGGTAAAGGATGTGACTCGGTTACTCAAATACAAACGGATGATTTGACTAAACGTCATTTTAAATTATTTATATATATATTTTTTTTTCAAAAATTGAAAAACATTTAGTAAAATTATTACATTTAAATTGTTAAAATATTTTTTTAATAAAATTACTTTATTTTAATATTGATAAAAATAAAATATATTTACATTAAATTATTTTATGTAAATGATCAGTTAAACTTTAAAATATAACTACTGAAGTATAACCACTACCATAAAAAATTTAAAAGTGTGTAAAATCATTGTTTTGATTTTTTTGAATTTTTTGTTTTTACAATCCCAGAACAATAAATTTTACCTCTATGACAAAAAAAATTATACGGACTACTAGTGAAATTTTAAAACCTTCTAAATAAACCTAGCCTCTTAATGGGGCCACCACTTGAAAAGTTTAAAGGAGCCTTTTGATGAGAGTTTGATACCTTAAAACCCAAGGCATAAAATGAAAAAAAATAGTTATGATTTCTTATCAAATAAATGTTAAATGTCAACATCATTGCCACATTTTAATAGGTATGGTGTTTCTTTTAATACGAAATTGGCTTTCACAGAATCTTTGGCAAAGCTATCGATGACTCAATCAAGTAAATATAAATGAATTGTTAATATTTAGTACGCAATATATATTAATCATCAATTCTATAAAGTATCGTGCATACGTTCAACATCATTTCACACATTTATTATAAAATGCTGGATGTTATTGACGTGTTGATGTGTTGTGTTGGAATTTATTCTTTAAAAATTATGGAGTTTCAAGCAATTAGTTATTCACCATTGAATATAATTCCTAAACTATTATGAAAATGCCCTGAGACAATACATTTGGGTGTGATAGTTTTATATGTAAATAGTTCTTTAAAATATTATTAATTGAAGTTTTTATAAAGTTTAACTTTAAAATAGATTATACAAAAAAATTTAGCCAAATTATTATATGAATTTTTTTAAACAAATTATTAACAAAGGTTATAATAAATTTATATTTAAGTTTAGTAATCTTAAACATCTTTAAAATTATAAAATTGATAAGCAACTTAACATGTATTTGAATATTATTGTTAAAACTTAGTTTTATACATTCACAATATGATCTTTTTGATTTTTAGACTCAAACAGATAGTCATCAAAAGTATATTTAGTATTTTTTGTTCTTCTGTAGGTTGGATTGGTTCAAGTCTCAAAGAAGGACATCAGAGTACCTTTTGAGTTTGTGACTGTTTATTGGGAGAGGTTAGCGACCTATTGTGTTTCTGCTCTACTTTGCTTTTCTTTGGTTATGTTTTTCTCCCATTTCTGTTTATTTTTTTGTTATTGTTAGTAGTTTCTTGCTTCTTTATTATTTTAGTGTCTTTGTATTATCAAGGACTAAGCCTTTTATTGTGTCCTAGTGTCGATTCATACTTCCAGTAAAAAATGTTTAATCTAGTTTATAGCTTTGACTTCAAAAAAATTTACCTAACAAATTAAAAACAAAGAATTTTCATCAAAATTAACTTTGAAAAGGCTTATGATTACATTAAATGGAATTTTGTTTTTTTATATGGCATGCTTTAATGTTTAGTCATAATTTTATTTAGGTGGCGAAAATGAATTGTTTTGATGCCTTTGCTTATTAGCCAGAGACTTATATGGTGGGGCGAAGCCCTGAGATTTGTCTCACATGAGACAAAGGAAACCAATATGCCTTTTCCCACTGTTCTTTAACTAACATGAGGAGTATGAGACAGTTGATGTTGCCTAGTTTCCTGTGCCTATTTTCAAGGCCATCTATAAGCTTCCTTCCATTTGATAGTGTATTTAGACCACAATACATGTTGGGCTAGGCAACTGGCATTTGGGCATTAATGTGGCAAGCAAAGATGGTGACATGGTGGATGATCATTGCTAGTTTCAAATTTGCATTTCATTTCTTAGGTATGTTTTGGTTTATCTTTTTGTTGTAAAAAACTGTCAACCTTGTTTATATTATTTTTCTTTCTTATTATAATTGTATCCATTTTTTGTCAGGCTTGTGCATCACTATTTCCTAACCCACTCCTACTGTCATCAGCTAATTTTACCACCATAAGGTATTTATTTTTCACTTTTTACAATCAAGATTTATAAGATAGATAGATATTATGCCTTAAATTTACCAAAATTATTATAATTATGATTGAAATTCATTAGAATTAATGAAAACAAATAATATTCATAGCAATAGACCTACGTAAATACAAATAAGGAAATGACAAAATGATGAGATGGGAGGGATGATTTTGAAAACATAACCATAATAAAAATAAAAATTAAATTAACCACCAAAACACAAATAACATTCAAAGAAAAAAATTATCAATAAAGAACAAGTAAATAAAACCTTAATAATGGTATCCCACAATATCCTTGAAAATTTGAAGTGCGCTAAAAATCTACAAAGGAAATAGAGGACAGTCCCATTGGCTTTGGCAACCCCATAAAGATTTGTTGTTACCTAACACATAAATTCTATTGGGAAATATGGTCAACGTAGGTCACCGATTTGTCCTTTGTCATCATATTTTAAATCTCATAAGAAATGGGCAACCATAGGCTGGAACTTCAAGATAATAAATAATAATGGAAAAAAAAAAACCCCTCTTCAATGATTTTTGGATATGCACAAAATGACTCAAACAAGATTTGAGGAAATGCACAAAATGGGTTTGTTTACAAGACCTTGGAAACTTTGGGGAAGATGCAACTAGAAGTTGATGGCGTTGTTCAACATCTTGCATCTTCAAATATTGTAGACTTGTAATTACAAGAAATGAAATTCATACCAAAATAAGAGCTTTGGAACATGGTATGGCCACTCATTAAACCAGAATAGAAATTAGATTGTTATCATTTATTGTACTTGCAGGTGTCTGTAACTACCATTTATTCGATCAACTCACTCATATATCTCATGCATGGGTAGCCTCATGTTTTTTATTTTTTTTGGATATTTATTAATATGTATATTTTATTACATTATATATTTAAGTATATTATAAATAATATATATTTATACTTTATTATATTTTATTTCATATTGAATTGTATTTTAGTATTTTATATTTTAATACTATATATTTTAATATTAGTAGATTCATCTCACATGATATTAAAAAAATATGTTGTTTCACCAATTCAAATGGAGGGAAGGTAGGGAACCTGCTGCTAGGGGCAGAGATGTGGAAAGGGCCCATCACAATAGCTATTTGCATCATGGTATATCGTCCTCTCCTCACCAACATCACTGAGGATGGTTATACTTTTGTAAAGAATATCAGTGTTTGGTTAGGTGTTGGATCCATTCTTCCCTTTTTAGGAGCTTTGGTGGTAGATTCTTATCTCAAATTATATGGGACCATTCTTCTATCATTCCTTGTCTATCTGCTTATCAATTTTTTTGGTTACCCAAGTCCTCTTTTTAATGCATTTTAATTGAGTCTCATGACAATATTCTCTCTCTGCATGTATATTTTATTTAACTTAACAATAATATAACTAGGGGGATATAAATTTTCTAGTGTATGTAATCTTTAAATCATGAACTATTCATTTTTCTCACTGACTCTTTAGAGGAAATTTTTTTCTAGTGGCTTTAATAGTGGATAATTTTTATCATCTCAAAAATATTGACTATGTTTCTACACATTTTAAACAATATTCTTAAAAGGGATTCATATATTTTATTACGGCCAATATTTATCATCTTCAAGACATCAATCATAGGGCAAACTTGAGCAAGGAGTGCTGAAGTTTAATCAGACATAACTCATATGTGATTTAATACAATAGCAAATTAATGAAATATACATAAATCATATGTGATTTAAATAGACATAATTCATATGTTTGGGGATGCTTGATAGTTTATTTCCCTGGTTTTTGTGGTTATTTATCTAAGCAAGATGGAGGGAAGGGAGGGAACCTATTGATAGGGGTAGAGATGTAGCAATGGCTCATCATAAAAAGTATTTGTGTCATCACATTTGACCATCACAACATGTATCATTCCCTCCTTACCAACATAGATTCATATGGTTCTACTATCGCAAGGAATATCAATGTCTTGTTAGGTGTTGGATCTATGGTTCCCCTTATAGGAGCTTTGGTGGCAGATTCTTATCTAGGACTATACAAGACCATTATTCTAACATCCTTCATTTATCTAATCATCACTTTTTTGGCTTCCTCTTAATGTATTTTGTTTGATTCTCTTGAACATGTATATTTTATTGAACTTAACAATAATATAACTAGGCCATACCCTCTATTAGAGAAATTACCTAAGCCAAGTCTTTTCATCTCAAAATTATTATACCTTATGGAATAAATTATTTTGGATATAGATTTTCCACTATCTATAATATTCAAATCATGAACTATTAATTTTTCTCACTAACACTTTCAAGAGAAAAAATAATTTTTACAGTGGCTCTAATCTTGGCTAATTTTTATCATCTTAAATATATTAACTATGTTTCTCTAATTTTAAACAATATTTTTAAAAAGGAAATCATATATTCTATCTTGACTGATATTTATCATCTTCAAGTCATCAATAATAGAGCAAGCCTATGTAAGGAACACCAATTTTTAATCAAACATAGCTCATATGTAATTTACTGCAATAATAGATTACCCAAAACAAAATTATTTTCTACATTAAGATATTGTATCGAGAAAGTATCTATTTATTAGAAGGTGGTTTGTATGGGTTTTTAAGTTTCAAAATAAACTCTAAAACATTGTTTGATTGCCTGATTCTTCATTTTATGAGTGTAAATAATTCAATTAGTTCTTAATTTTTTTGGTGGTTCCTTTGTATAAAAAGCATTACTGAGTTGGGGAATTCTGTGTATAGATAAGGAGATATGATTACCATGATGTTATCAGGTTGGATGACATGGAGAAAGTGATGGATTACTCATATGTTTAGGTATTCGTTGGATTGAATTATAAAGAGTGTCTTACACCCATTGGTTAATTGGTCATTACTCAGGATATGGCTTCTTAAGTTAGAGATAGATTGAGAATTTTATCTTTTTTCATATCCATAATTTTACTAAATGACATGTACAAAATAAATCGCATAATATATATTTTTTATTATTATGGTGAAATGAAGGGGGAATATTCATCTCATGGTTTCCTACATGCTTAACAATTTACAACAATGATTTGTGTGGCCAGTTATGTAGGTGGATGCAGATAAGTTAGGGAGACTGCTGCTAGGGGAAACAATGTGGTAGGGGTCCATCACAATAAGTATTTACATAATGTTGTCATTCCTTTATCCCAATGTTTTCTATGTGTTGATCTAAATTTACTCTCCACTTCATCCAAGTCTAGTATTTCTACGAATATGATTGACTCTTATTTGACTAATGATTTATGAAAATTATAATAAAAAATTAAATAAAGATTAGAAAAATAAAGCTTGGGGTTTGATTAATTGTAAATTTTAGGGCTTCTTTTTAATGTTGAGCTCCACACCCCAAAACTTAGAAAGGGTGAATGCTTCATTTTCTAACATTTATATAGAAGGTAGTCTGGAAAGGAGTGCATGTAAGGATAAACAAATTCATTCAACTATTTTGTGTTTTTTAATTCAAAATATTTATTTTATGTTTAAAACATTCAGGAAAATCACTTTTTGTGTAATGTTGTTAGTATATTAAATATAAATTTCCTTGAAGTGATTGGTGTTTTTTTTTAAGGTTTATTTACATTTGCGGCCACACATTGTGTAATTAGAAATATTTTCATGAATTCCATTTCCATTTATATTTTTTATAACCTTGAACACCATTACTGATCCATTGCTTACCCACGTGCTATTTTTTAATGATTCAATCCACCAACATCATTGCACATTATAGAGGGTTGGCAACCATTGCAAACTTGAATTTATAAAATTTATAGAGGATTGGAGAAAATGCTCATAATGGAAATGGAATTTTTATCATTTGTTATAGTTTTAAGTGACTGCAACTATTATTTGTTTGATCAACTCACTCAGATGTCTCATGCATGGTGTGCCCACTCTACAACTTAACTATGATCCTGGGTCTCATTTTGGTTTTTGTTACTTTATATGTGTCTGTCTGTGTGTATGGTTATAATATATTATACTTATAATAATTGCATATATATAAAGTAACAAAAACCAAAATGAGACATGTGATCATAGTTAAGTTGTAGAGTGGGCATATATATATATATATATATATATATATATATATATATATATATATATATATATATATATATATGATTGGCTCTTATTTGACTCATGATCTATGAAAATTATAGTAACAAAAAAATAAAGATTAGAAAAATAAATCTCAGGGTTTGATTAATTGTAAATTTTAGGGCTTTTTCTAAATTTTGAGCTCTACACCCCAAAACTTAGAAAGTGTGAATGCTTCATTTTCTAGCATTTATATAGAAGGTAGTCTGAAAAGGAGTGCATGTAAGGATAAACAAATTCATTCAATTATTTTGAGTTTTTTAATTCAAAATATTTATTTTCTATTTAAAACGTTTAGGAAAATCACTTTTTGTGTAATTTTGTTAGTTTATTCAATATAAATTTCTTTGAAGCGATTGGTGATTTGTTTGTTTTTAAGGTTTCTTTACATTTATGGCCACACATTGTGTAATTGGAAATATTTTCATGAATTCCATGTCGATTTATATTTTTTATAACCTTGAACACCATTATTGTTCCATTGCTTAACCACATGTTATTTTTTAATAATTCAATCCACCAACATCATTGCACATTATAGAGGGTTGGCAACCATTGCAAAATTGAATTTATAAAATTTAGAGAGGATTGGAGAAAATGCTCATAATAGACATGAGATTTTTATCATTTATTATAGTTTCAAGTGACTGCAACTGTTGTTTCTTTGATCAGCTCACTAAGATGTCTCATGCATGGTTTGCCCACTCTACAAATTAACTATGATCCTGGGTCTCATTTTGGTTTTTTTTTTTTTTTTTTTTTTTTTTGTGTGTGTGTGTGTGTGTGTGTGTGTGTGTGTGTGTGTGTGTGTGTGTGTGTGTGTGTGTGTGTGTGTGTGTGTGTGTGTGTGTGTGTGTGTGTGTGTGTGTGTGTGTGTGTGTGTGTGTGTGTGTGTGTGTGTGTGTGTCTGTGTGTGTGTGTGTGTGTGTGTGTGTGTCTAATAATTGCATATATATATATGTGTGTGTGTGTGTGTGTGTGTGTGTGTGTGTGTGTGTGTGTGTGTGTGTGTGTGTGTGTGTGTGTGTGTGTGTGTATGCAATTATTATAAATATAATATATTATAAACACACACACACATATAAAGTAACAGAAACCAAAATGAGACCCAGGATCATAGTTAAGTTGTAGAGTGGGTATATATATATATATATATATATATATATATATATATATATATATGTATGTATATATATCTATGTGTGTGTGTATGCAATTATTATAAATATAATATATTATAAACACACACACACATATAAAGTAACAGAAACCAAAATGAGACCCAGGATCATAGTTAAGTTGTAGAGTGGGTATATATATATATATATATATATATATATATATATATATATATATATATATATATATATATATATATATATATATATATATATATATATATATATATATATATATATATATATATATATATATATATATTAGAGTTGCAGCTAAGGCAGTGGGCACCCAGGGACTAATGCTAGGTTTGCTTACCACACTAAATTTTTGATTCCTTGTATTATAATACAAAAATATGTGTTTGTATTTTTGTTTTGATTTCTATTACTAATTACTTTATGACACCTATATCTCCAAAAATAGACTATTACTTAATTTAGAATTCTATTCTATTTTTTCCCCTATTCAAAACTACTTTATAGTATTTTACAACTTTGAAATCAGTCAGTGACTTTAAACATAGTTTAGTAAACATCTAATTTAATTAATTTAATAAATAGTTAATTTACCACATATCTAATATATTTTCTTTCAAATTCTGTATTTTATAATTCTAAATTTAGTTTAGTAGATATTTATTTAGTTAATTTAGAATACATGATTGATATCTAATTTAGTTAATTTAGAATAGAGTATTTTGTGACTCTAAACTTAGTTTAATAGATATCTAATTTAGTTAATTTATAATACAATATTGATATTTGGAAATGAATAAACCTCTATTCAAGTACTCCTCTTCTTAGACAAAGGAAACTTTTTACACACATTTAATATAGTTTACAAATGACATATTTGAATGAGAAGGATCAAATTATTCATACCACTTTGAATGGGTGTTAGATGATTGGCTTAAAACATGTTCCCCTCCCTATAGTTAATTTATAATACAATATTGATATTTGGAAATGAATAAACCTCCATTCGGTTACTTCTCCTCTTATATAAAGGAAACCTTTTACACACATTTAATATAGTTGACAAATGACATATTCGATTGAGAAGGATCAAATTATTCATACCAATTTGAATGGTTGTTAGGTGATGGAATAGTTTACATGTATATTGTATGTCAACATAGTATAGCAAGAAATAAAAATATGGAAGAATATTTCTATTCACTTAGTGAAGTTTTTGTTTTGGTTGAATTTCATTTGCACAGTTGAAGTGGGCAATCTTCTTGATGATTGGTGAGCCATGGGATTTCCTATAGGTTCCCATGGTCTCCCCATCTCAACATTTATATTAATTTTTTTTTTTTTATATCTTATATAAGGGATGGAATATGCTGCCTTCTTTCTTGGGTTGGGCTGGCCAAACATCTAAACCCTAATAAATCTTACTAAAGCAAGATTTTTCTTAAATGTCCCTAAATTCAGGGTAATAATGACATCTTTTATTGATTATTTTTTATTTGATTATGAAAATACTTGACACTGATGTGGGAGCAATACATTAAACCTATGGATTTTATCTTGTTGTTTTCATTTTAGTTTAAATGAGTACCAAACCTTTGGAAAAGTCCAGGGCATTGCTCATAATACAATGTGAATGTCATGGTCAAGGAACCATCAATAAAGAGAAAAGGTGGTAGATTGGGGATTGTCCCTAATGGTTAGGGAGAGCTGATAGGTTTAATTCTCAAGAAGGACGATGTTCCCACATAATACACTTAAAATAGGATTATACTCCATAAATAAAAAGAAAATAGTTACCAAGTTAAACCATGAAAATTAAATATACATTTCATTTGACGTAGGTACCCATACCATACACTTAAAAAAGGATTATACTCCAAAAATAAAAGGAAAATAGTTACCAAATACAAACACAAAAATTAAATATACATTTCATCTGGCGTAACTTGCACCTTTAGGGAAATTGCTAGTCTATCCATCAATGCAATGCACTTGGATTTATTTATCCTTTTCTGTTATATTAGGCAATGGTACCTTACCACCATTAAAATTTATTTGTTGGTTGAGGAAAGAATTTGGTATCTTTTATCTTATGTTGTATCCCATGTTAAAAGAATTTATGTCCCTATGAAAAAATTAGGGATACATTTTATTGGACATTTTGTAGATGAATCTTTTATAATATTAATTGAATAAGAATAAAATATTAAACAAGACATGTCATGCTTATACATATGATATGTGTTGTCAATTCCAATATTTAATTTAAGAAGGCAAAGTGTTATTGGTAGTATTTAAATCTCCCTCTTCCTTGGTTGTGGATATATATTTGGAAATGAATTGAACATTATGGTGATATTTTTCGCTTTCATTTCAATGCATTTGTCTTTTGAAATATTTACAATCTGGGGTAGTTTTTCATTGATGGGTATAAAAATAACTATCATACAATCTCACCAAACCATAATATTTAATAAGTAAATAAAAACTATGATCTAAAGTTATCACTCTAACCCATATTTATAATTATTTCTCATTAGTTTCATCTAAACCCTCATACCACAATGTAAAAAGACTATGAAAGGATTTGTTTTGGGCCTATTATGAATACAAAAAAAAATTCATCATTTTTTTTTGGAGTATTATTTTATTATCAAGGAGGTGGTATGTTTGGATGTTCTTGATTTCTATTATCAAAACACTATGGTTGGTGCTAAGCTGATAATCCTAACTATTGAAGGAAGTAAAGTTTGTAACATGTTGGTAAGCATTTATCCTATATTACTACTATTTTCTAGAGAGAGACACTAATAATGGTTTAATATTTTAAAACCTTCTTACCATGCATGTTCTTATGAATAATATGGGTTCATGTTTTTTTTTCAAATAATTTAG
>JARHVA010003961.1:332500-365000 GCA_037957365.1 Torreya grandis
GTCTCCTAGATAAGTTTGGCAAAAACTTTGTGCAAGTTTCTTGGGAAGTGTGTGTTTCAATTTTTTTGCTTCATTTTTGGTGGAAGTTCTTAATGTGTGTAGATCTTGCCACCCATTTCACTGTTGCTAGAAGAGGCATCCCATTAAAAATTTAATGCTTAATTTTTAATTCCTTCTATTATATAAGACTACAGAACCTTTCAAAACCTATTTTTTAACCAATCTAATAATTTTATTTTTTATAAATTATTAATTAAAATTTTAAATATAAAAACTACAGTAGAACCACTATAGAAAATTTTAAAAGTATGTGAAATTATTGTTTTGAAATTTGCAATTTTTTTCAATATTTCAGGACCACTCCTTTACAAACCTAAGAATAATAAATTTTATTTATATGACACAATTTTTTATATGCACTCCTACTAAAATTTTAAAGTCTTCTAAATAAACCCAGTCTCTTAATGGGGCCACCACTTTAAAAGTTAAGGGGGGCCTTGATTGGACCACTTGCTTAGAAACCCATGTGTATAAATGAAAGTTTGATACCTTCAAATCTATATGCATAGAATAAAATACCAGTTATGATTTCTCATCAAATAAATGTTAAAGGTCAACATAAAAAATGTCGCACTTCACTCTTGTTGCCACATTTTAATAGGCTTTATGTTTATATTTTCTCTTTGGATACAGTTATATACAAAGTAGCATTCAAAGAATCTTTGCCAACGCTATCAATGACTTAATCCTATAAATATAAATAAATTGTTAATATTTAGTATGCCATATATATTAATTGTCAATACAATAAAGTATTGTGCGTACCTTCAACATCATTTCACATATTGTGATAAAAACCTGGATAGTTATAAAATCAAAAATTGTTGGTTTATTATAATCTCAATTTAGTTAGGAGTGTGGTTTCAAATTATAATTATTAAATTGTTAATTCTAACATTTCTAATTTAATCACGAATTTTAATAATTATTATTTAATTTTTTTTTAGTTGGGTTTTCCCATGTCTTTGACCATTAATAACATTATTGGACTTCATTGTTATATTTATAAATGGAATAGTTCAGTCTACAAACTTACCATTTTCTCAACGTGATGAAGGTTCATATTATATGAACTAAAATGTCAGTTGAAAAACTAATACACAGTTTCATCCATAAACTCCCTACTACAATCAATGGATTATGGAAATATGATCTCTTTAAAAACCTAGGTGTTAAATAATTTAATACAATTTGCTTTTAAAGAAATAGAAAAATATAAACACTCAAAATCAATGTATTGACGTGCTAATGTGTTATGTTGGATTTTTTTTTTTTTTTTTTTAATTACAAATTTTCAAGTGATTGGTTATTCACTATTAAATACAATCTCAAAACTACTATGAATATGGCCTGCCATTGTGAAAGTGGTTGAATGGTAAAGTTGGTAGGTTTTATGCATTATGTTTCATGTTTGAGTCTCCCATATCATTAGTAGTTGACTCTTCAAGTAGAACATTAATTCTTATATCTAGAAGGTTCCCCATACAAACAAAAATTGATTACTAATAATTACAAAAAATTATAATAAAAATATGACTTATGACATTACACTTGAGTGTGATAGTTTTACATATAAATATTAAGAAGTTCTATAAAACAATGTTAAATGATATTTTTATAAAATTTACCTTTAAAATCATTTATTCAAAAAAAATTAACCAAATTATTAATAAAAGTTGTAAAAAAATCATATTTAAGTCTAGCAATCTTGAACATCTTTAAAATTATAGGCCTGTCAAACAACTTAATATCTATTTATTAATTGTTGCTAAAACCTAACTTTCTACATTCACAATATAATCTACTTGATTGTTAAACCTAATTACACAATCACCAAAATTATAACTATTAGATCTAATTAAATAATCACCAAAAATATATTTAATAACATATAATTTTTATCAAAATTAACTTTGAAAAGGCTTATAATTGTATTAAATGGAATTTCATTCTCTTTATAGTGCATACTCTAAAGTTATGTCATAATTTTGTTTAGTCAGTGAAAATGAATTGCTTTGATGCCTTTGCTTATCTATCCATGAATGCAATACACTCGGATCAATTTATCCTTTTCCACTATATTAGGTAAGGGTACCTTATCACCCTTAAAATTTGTTTGTTGGTTGACAAAAGACTTTGGTATCTTTTAGTTGATGGTGTATCCCATGTTAAAGTAATTTACCTATGTTTTTTGTTGATTGACATTTCATAGATGACTTTTTTTGTCACATTAATTGAGTGAGAACAACATATTAAACAAGACATGTCATGCCTCAACATATGATATGTGTTATCAACTCCAATATTTAATAAAGGCATAATGTTATCAGTCATATTTCAGTCCCTCTCCTCCTTGGCTATGGGCATATATTTAAAAATGAATTTAATGTTATGGTGATATTTTTTACATCCTTTCCATTGCTTTTGTGTTTTAAGATACCCATTGCAATCTATGGCAGTTTTTCAAAGACGGATAGAAAAATAACTATCATACAAGATCACCAAACCATAATATTTAGTGAGTAAATTAAAAATATGATCTTAAATTATCATTATGATCCATGTTTAAATTATTCTTCTTAGAATCTGTCTAAATCCTCATACCACAATGTAGAAAACTATTAAAGCATTTCCTTTCATCCTACTATGAAATTTGGAAATGTTTTTGTCAGGTTTTTAGAGAATATTATTGTATTTTCAAGGTGGTGTTATGTTTGGATGTTCTTGTTTTCTATTAGCAAGACACAAAGATATTATACTTTGTGCCAAGTTGATAATCCAAGTTGATAATCCTAAGTATTGAAGAAAGTAAAATTTATCAAATGTTTGTAAGTAGTTTATCTTATATTGCTACTATTTACTAGAGAGATAATAAGAAGAGTTTAGGATTTAAAAATATTCTTACCATGCATGATCCTATAAAGAATGAGGGTTCATGTTTTTTTTCAATATTATTTGTAAAATGTAGAAATTTAATAAACCTACACATTTGTGTAAAATGTAGGAATCTAATAAACCTACAAATTTGTGGATTGCCAATAGATTTAATAAATGTCTTTCTATCGATTAACATTTGATTTGGTGGCTTTATGTTAATAATAATCATTGTATTTTATTTGTAGAAGTGATTTGGGTTCATGATATAAATAATTTTAAATAAGGTATATATATTATTTAAGTTATCTACTTTAAAATTTGTTGGGTTTGTCATTTTCGCATAAGTTCTAAGTTAAATATTATCTTTAAAAGAATTCTTTTGATAAATATAGAGAGAGAGAGGAGATAATTATTTTTTGATTGGATATTTGAACTAGTCTGGAATACAAGAGGAAGGCTCAAATTTATCTTACAACTATCACCAATGGTTACTTTCAGCCTCACTAACATAACATATAAGATGCTATCACCAACATCAATAACATCACCAATGACTCAAACCATCTGAACATCTCCAACGACTATCACCAGTCTAGCATACCCTTTGAGTTTGAACCTATGTGGAGATAGATACAACCAAACCTCTTAACCACTCCACCCACATCTCATTAGCTATCAATATAATTATTATGTAAATTTTGTACAAAATTTATGTTATTTTTTCCTTACTTTGGTTGAAGGATTAAAAGTGGTGTGTGGAAATCTATTGTTCAACTATATGCAAATAATTAAATATGATTTTTTTCCCTTAAACTACCCGTATATCAAAAAATTAGTGAGAGATAGTCTCTCAAGTATAATTCTCACACTTGAGGTTGGGTCTTTAAACCCATATAATTTTTTATTCTTTTTGCGAAGCTTGATCATTTTTCCTATTGTTGTTGTTATTGTATTACCTTTAGGGTGTTTCCTTGTGTGTTTGATGCTCCCAATCCCAAGTAGTTTTTTGCATCTAAAATGGAACTATTAAGATTTTTTTGGTTCTATGGTAAGGTTCAAGTGACATGGACATGTACATTTGACATATTTGAAAACCATTTTAGATGAAGTATAGAATTTGGTAGAATATTATCCTTAGAGATTGTCCTAAAATTTCTACACAATTTGTCTAGGTTTAACATACTTTTTGAGTGAATATTCTCTTCTTTATATGAAATTTTCAAGAAAATATTTCATTTTCTATAACTCTATAAATGATAATAAATTATCTACTTATAATAATGGTATGGTGATATCAAAATGTATTTTATGCACGTTAATGTGCAGGCCAACAAGATGATGTTAGAGATGACCCATCTAAATACATTGTTACATTATTATGGAAAATATTAAGCATACATTTTATTTTTCCTCCCTCTTCACCTACCAGTGATATAACCTTATAGTAGGACCACCCTCAATGCCACTCTTGTTTCTAATTTCATAGTTAGACTGATTGGTGTCTACTTAAAATTCATATGCCTCTTTTGGTGCACTGTGTTTGTTAGGCTCCTCTTTTTTGTCATAAAATTTTCTTTTACTTGTTGTTTCTATTTCCTTTGGAGGAACCTCTCCAAATAGAATGCAAGTTAAACTATAAAATAACATGAGGCACTAAATGATGAAAAAAATAAAACATTAGTTGGAACCCCATACTTAAAGGTATTAACCCATTGGATGTTAGTTTTAAAAAAATAGATGAAAATATCCCACCCCCTAGTAGGTCTATCTTTTAATATTACTTAATTTCTTATTTTTGTTGAATAATGTACATATTATTATTTTTTGAAATTAAATTGACTACATAGTTGATTCTAGAAGAATCTTACCCATTATTACACTATTAAAAAAATAATCTCAAAATGAAAAGAAATATTATTGCAATTGTGACTAATAAGGGAATAGGGAATGAGATAATAAGGCAGGTAGCAAATGTGAGATGGCACGTGATCTTAACATCTAGAGATACAACTAAGGGAAAAATTGCACATGAAGAGTTCCTTGAAGTCCAGCACCCCTGTTGAGTGTTGAAATTTATCCATTGTATATATGGAATAAGAATTCTAAAGAAAATTTTGATAGATGATTGGAAACAAAATAGGGTGCCCTTCATTGCTTTGTGAGTTATAATATTTCTTTGTTTTTCATTCCAATTTGAATTTTAGTATTGATGCAAGACAAATCCATATTTGTTGAAAAATGTGATTATTTGTGTTTGTACTTACACTAGTATGAGTTTGTGAATAACATTTGGCCCATATTTCACAAAACTTATGTGGACTTGATAGAAATTAAATTATGATTCATATCTATCTATGGTAAAAGCTTTTAGGGAAACAAAAAAAAAAATCTGTGTGTTCTCTTATATAAATGCATGCACATTATAATGTGCTTGTTTGTAAATTAAAAAATGTTGCTATCTATTGAATGGAATCACTGAGAACTCTCTAGAACATTGAGACTATAATAAACATTGATGTTAATGACATAAGGGTGTTGACTCTTCTACCTCTCTTCTAAATATAAATGAATGATTTGACTACCTAAACTAATTAATCATTCAGAGAAGATAAAAGATAGATCTCTCAACTTAAAAAAAATAAAAAAAAATTCTTAACCTTATTTGAATTAGAAAAAAAAATTCTTGACAGTTATCACATTTAATGGATTCCATAAAAAAATAGACATATATACATTATATATATAAACAATTTGATTATAGTTTAGGAAACAATGTTTCTCTGGTAGCGAACATACCTTTGTGGTTGGAGCAGGTACTAATAGAGTAATTTGTTTGTATTATTAAATTTGGATGATTGAATTTCTAAACTTGAATTTTGGTAAAGGTAAATGGGATGTCCACCTTTTTGACCTTATGATTAATATTTATGAGAAGGTGGCTTCACAATTCATTACTCTAAATGATAAAATGTTTTTAAATAAATTTATGCTGGAAGGGTTGTGCTTTCATCTTTCTTCTATCCTATCCAGCATGATCATGGTTAATTTTTGTATTGTCCTAACATTATCATCTCAAGACTGATACATGATTTCCTTCTAAAGGATGCTTATAGCTTGAACTTTTGGAGTGTAAAACTTTGATAATAACTTCTTTTTCTTTTTCCACTTGATTGCATTTTAACTTGTTGGATTTTTGTATATATGGTTTAGCTTGTGGTATATTTAGCTTCTCTAATTATTATTTTGAGAGATGTGTTATTTTTTATTTATTCAATATGATTAATCATATGGTAAACTTGGGGTAAGGCCCCTATTCCTTTATTACTTTTTATAAGAAAAACAATATGTTTTTAAATTTTCATAACATTACATATAAAGTAGTGTGTTGTTATAGGCATTCTCAACTACACACAAAATTTAGTGGTAAGGCATGTAATAACACATTAGGAAATTGTGTTTCTAAGTGTGAGGCATCATCAAAAACCCACATGCCATGCCACAAAAAAATGGAGGGTGGATGATGGTTAATAAATAGTCAACACAAGGTTCAAAAATTATATATGTATTGACCTGTTGGATATGTTTGTGAAACAAGCAGAACAAGGAATGTGGATTAAAGAGGATGACCTACTCTAATTGGTATCTAAGAATACCCTAACTCATTCTACAACCATTATATTAATTGGAGGATCATATTCATTAGGACAATACTTTCAATTTTATAAATATCATAAAATATTAAATTTATGTTTTATTGTGGATTAAAAAAATAAATGATAATAAAACAAACAAACAAATAAATAGAAATAATTAAATATCTTAATTCATTATACAACCATTATATTAATTAGAAGGTCATATTCATTGTAACAAAATTTTCATTCTTATAAAAATAATAAAATATTTAATTTATATTTTATTGTGGATCAAAACAAAAATAATAAAAAAAAACAAATAAAAAAATAAAAAATAATAATAAATTAAAAGTACCTTCTGTAGAGAACATGCATATGAGTGAGAGTTTGATCCTTCCAACCCTATCTCCATGGAAAGAAAACTTTCAAAGCTAATTTCTGAATAACTCGTGTTAGAGCGGTGGAGGTCAGCCTCACGTTTATTTTATGTTTCTAGAATTTATGTCACCGTCCACCATCCCATGATGCCATGCCATCCAATTAACATTTGGAACAGTGAGCATATTTTAACCTTATCAGATGAATTTCAACTAAATTTCAAGACCGATTACAAAAATAGATAATTTCTAAATTTAGAAAAATACCAAAAATAAAAGTAAATTATAATTTTAGACCCTCATATGGTTACATTTGGCCACCAAAAAATATGTAAAACATCTCATGACTAAAATGGAAGGTTATGGCAGCTTTGAGATTTTTGAGATGGTCATTTTGGTATGAATATGAGATGAAATAAAGCTATGGATCAAAATTTATGGCCTTCGGAAGTTCAACCACTTTTTTTGCTTCATTCTCCTCTAGTTGAAAATAACTAAGCTCCTACAAGTATCTCTGATTGTATTTCTAAAATTTATTCTTGTCAATATTATTCAGCTCCTAGTTTATAATCTAAGTGTTATCTTACTTGTGTAATCCTTCCCACTATACCTAATACCTGATATAAGTTCTTTGCCTTGGGTTTACTAGCTTTTTATCCAAAACCTATAATATCTTTTCTTTCTTCTTCCTTGGCACCTATTGATTCTAATCTACTTATTCATATTATTCACCTTCACCATTTTCTTCATGGAAATCATGTAAATTTGAAACATTAAATACTAGAGTGATATCAAAATTATTTGGTAAACTTGCTTCATAAGCAATGTCATTGATTTTCTTCATAATTTTCCATGGTCCAATTTTTTTGTACTTCAACTTGTTATATCTGCCTTTTAGAAATCTCCTTTTCATCAAGTAAACCATCAATAAATCTCCTTCTTCAAATATTTTTGACCTTATTTAGACATCTGATGCTGCTTTATACTTCTCATTACTTTTTTAAAAGTTTATTCTTACTTCTTGTAAATGTTTTATATGTTCTACAAATGATTTTGTATCATCGCTAACTCATTTTAAAATTGGTAACCATACCATAAATAAAACACTCATATGATTTAACCTACAAATAATATAAAATTATGATTTACTTATTGATCTGTTCACTCAACTATGATATGTAAAATTAGCTTATGGTAAAGCCAAGTCTCATTACTTGGGTTTCTCTCCAACTATGCACCTGAACAAATTTGTCAAGCTCTCATTTACAACTTTTGTCTATCCATCTATTTGGGGATGATATGCACTAATGAATTGTATATTATTACCCATCTTCCTCCATAAATTCCTCCAAAAAACACTTAGAAATATCATGTGCCTCTCTGATGTAATGGTTTTTAGAACATGCAATCTCACAATATACTTATAAAATAGATCTGCAACTCTAGTGGCATCATTGGTTTTCTTACATGAAATAAAATAAACCATATTATAAAATACATCTACAATTTTAAAAAAATTGAAACATTACCTCTATGTGTGTTTGGTAATTCTAACACAAAATACTAATTAAAATCTATTCATGGTCTTCTTGGAGCTGGTAATGGTATGTATATCCCTAAATTTTTTTCATGTACTTTTTCCACCTAACATAACCTACACCATGAAACATATCTTATCATATCTCTCTTCATCTTTGGCCAAAAAAAATTCTCCTCCAACAAAGTTATTGTATTTGTCTTTTTAAAGTGTCCATCCAAACCAACACTATGAAATTATTTTATTATATTATCTCTTAGAGATCCAACTGAAATACATAATTATGTACCTTTTAAGAGATTACCATACTACATAATATATTCTTCATAAACATTATTTGTATCACCTGTTAATAGATTTCTGCATTGCTCAACTATCTTGCCAAAATAAGGATATATATCATATACCTTTTAATAAATTCAAATCCAACTACCTCACTTACCATAATAGTTATCAACCCTACTCACCTACTTAAAGCATAAGCTACATGATTCTATTTTATTGATTTGTGTTTCAATACATAATTATAACTCCACAAAAAACACCCACTTTGCATGCCTACTATTTTTAACTTCTTTTTAGTGTTCATATACTTCAAAGCCACATGACCAATAAAAAGGATAAACTCCATAAGCACCAGGTAATACCTCTAATGTCTTAGTGCTTCTATAATGGTATAAAATTAAACATCATATGTAAAATACTTTATTATCACCTCATTCTATTTATCACTAAAATATGATATTGGATTCCCTTTTTGACTCAAAACAACACCAATTCTCACAAATAAAGCATCAAAATCAACCTCAAACACTTTTCTAAAATATGGTAATGCTAAAATAGGATATTCTTTAATTTTATTCTTCAACAACTCAAAGCTTTCTATTTGTATCCTTGTGCATGCTAATTATTTCTTTCATTCAATTTGTTATTGGTGTAGCAAGACTACTATAATTATTAATAAAATTTCTATAAAAAGTTAATAAACCATGGAAAATTATTACCTCTATGATGCTCTTTGGGATAGGCCACTGAACAACTATCTTTAATTTTTTTCATCCACTCTTGCACCATCCACTGAAACTACAACTACAAATCCCAAAAATACAAAACTATTTCATATAAACCTACACTTCTTCAAAACCACATATATCTTGTCTTTTATTAAAAATTCTATTACCATTCTCAAATATTGTAAGTGATCTTCTTTAGTCTTACTAAATATTAAAATATCATCAAAATGAACCACAAAACAATTACCACTATATTCTCATAGAACTATGTTCATCACCCTCATAAATGTGTTGGATGCATTAGATAATCTAAATGGTATCACCATCCACACATACAAACCATCTATAGGCTTGAATGCTATTTTCCATTCATCTCCTTCATGAATTTGAATATGATAGTACTAACTCATTAGATAAATCTTGGTAAAATATTATTTTATTACAAGAACATGCATCATATCATCTAAATAAGGTATAGAAAACCTTTACTTTATTGTAATTTTATTGATTTCTCTACTATCCACACACATCCTCCACCCTCTATATTTATTTGGAGTTAGCAAAAATGGTGTTGCACATGGGATCATGTTCTCTGTTACTACACCCTTCCTCACCAATTCAGTAACATGCTTATTCAATTCTACATGTTCTATGGGACTCATCCTATAAGTTGCATGATTGGATAGAGTTAATCATGGAATTAAATCAATATGATGCTAAATATTTATATTCAGTGGTAAACCATTTGGTAACTAATCAGGTATAACATATGCATATTATTTCATCACTATTGCTTCTTTTGATGGTACATGCACCAATTTTATGTCTATTTTCTTTGCTACTAATGCATAGCAATAATATGTCATCTTTATGTCTTTCATTAATTATTTTTAAGTCATTATGATTTCATCCTACCCTTCTTATTTGAGAGGTAACAAACTACCTTCATACCACCTTTATATAAATTATGTGTTCTTTGATCCATCATGAACTACTTCTCTATGAAATTGTTATGACCTTCCCAATAATACATAACATGAATCTATTGGTATAACATCACACCATATTTCATCCTTGTAAGTTTTACCTATTGAAAACTTGATTAAACACCTTTTATCTACTGTAACTTCATCCCATTTATTAAATAATGAAATTTGATAAGGAGTAAGATGGTTTTCACATTATAAACCTAGTTTCTCAATCATATCTTTAGAAACCATATTTTCATAACTACCACCATCTATAATTACCTTGCATATCTTATCTCCAAAAGTACACCTTTTCTGAAAGATAATTATTCATATCCATGCATCACCACCTTTTTTATTATGTACATGTTATTTCCATGGAGAAATAATTATTCTTCTCATCATGAGATTGTATCCAATATATGTTGTTACAACTATAATATTTTAATATTTTGTTTCCTCTTCAACTAGGTTCACTCTTGGGTGATCCTCTTGCCTCTTTTCTTGATTTTGGTAGTGTGGAAACTCGAACTCTGTATGGCCTTATTCTCTACATCTATAACAAACATAAGACATGCATTTATTTATAAACCATCTTCTACCCCCACCATAGCTTTGTCCTCTTTAAAATCCTCCTCCTCTTTACTACTTTTGAAACTCTCATCTATTATCTTATTATTTTTTTGGACCACGTGATGATTCTCCTCTATTAGTATTAAACCCACTATACTTGTATTAAATCAAACTTACCCCCTTATTGGAGGATATTATCCTTTTCTTGGCCTAGTAAATATTATTTTGAAATTTTATGTATTTTATTTTTCTTCTACCTTCAAAGCTAACTAATAAAATTTCTCGATGCAAATTATTTTATGCATGCTTAATTTATCTTAAATAGGAATCCTTAAGCCATTTACATTTTTTACATCCATCTGCTCTTTTGTCTCATCATGCTCCACACATATGGAAAGATTGTAAAACCCACTTATATATTCTTGTATATTGTGATCCTTCTATCTCAAATTTTGAAATATTATATATAGCTTTTATGTATAATCCACATAAATAAATTTCTCCCTCATCTTCTTTTCCATATTTTTCCATGAGTTGATCTTCTCTTTACCTTTTTTTGTCTTTATTTCTGTTGGTAATCCCACCAAATCATTGTATGACTCTTCAATTTCATGCATGAAAAATTCACCTTCTTTTCTTCTCTCATAGTTCTCCATTAAAAAAACTTCTCCATGTTGTACATCTAATCTATCAACTCCTTTGGAAATAAAGTTCTACCATAATCTAGAATGTTAACCTTGATTCTTTCACTCATTCCTTCTAAATATCTAACCATCCTCTCTTCCATTGATGGCATCTATTTTTGCTTCTCCTCTTGAATATTTTCTTCATCATGATCTGTGTCATCTTATACATCATCTTCTACTCTCCTTTATCTATGATTTTCAACAATCTAGGTTAGTTATTCTGCTTGCCTCTATTATTCTTGCTTAGTACAGTTCATCTAATTGAGTCATCCTCATCCTCTCTCTATCTCTTACACATTCAAAATTCTAAATTGATTTGATACCAAATATTGAACAAAAATACTATCAATAAAGATAAAAACTTAATAGAAAAATATTCTAAAAAATAACTATTATTGAACAACAATCACTATATGAATCAATCCCTTTTAAAAATAAACACCTCATAACCTATATAAACATGTGTAGATTTCAATATTCATCCCAAGACAAAAATAAGGTCTCTTACACATTCAAAATTCTAATTTGATTCGATACCAAATATTGAACAAAAATACTATCAATAAAATTAAAAACTTAATAGGAACATATTCTAAAAAATAACTATTATTGAACAACAATCAATATATGAATCAAGCCCTTTTAAAAAGAAACACCTCATAACCTATATAAACATGTGTAGATTTCAACTTCATCCCAAGACAAAAATGAGGATTACAAAACACCTCCCATATAAAAGTATACACATTATGGGTTAATATTTTATCATTTCATATCATAATTAATAATAGTAATTTAGAAATTCTATGTGTAATGGACCATAAAATGCATTATTAACTTCCCTTATTGAATTGACATTAGCCATCCTCCCTGAGATAACTTTGGGATAGGCATGACATACTTTTTATTAGTATATTTACAGCAACTAATTTGATTTCATTTAACCCAATGTCTAGCCGCCCATTGGAATTCAACCCACGAGTTGTGGAACACCCACATATTTTTTAAATATGATGACATGCTCATTCAAATATAACCAAAAGTACTACTTAGTGAATAGTCTATTCCTAACCATTTTCATGATCAAGTTTATTATGACTAAAAATTAGGTTCAATTAAGGTAAATATTATTTTCAATAATCACAATTTGAAATAACTATAAGAACCATTTTGAAGATATACTAAAGAGAATGATTGCATATACCTAAAACTACACTCATATGGGTTGGGATAAAATTGTTGGTTAAATAAATTTTAATTTACAAAAAGACAATACAATTCCTAAAATAAATCAAATCATCCTACCAATTAATTTCCCCATTTATTATAATAGGATAGCTAGCATAACTAATAAAATATCAGTGGAAAAATTAAATATATATTCTAACACTCCCCCTTAATCTATACCATAAGTTACTTCAACATCCATAGTGCCCAAATTTTTTCATAGGCATTCAAAATTATCTATGGTTAATGCCTTTATGAATATATCTACTAATTGATCTTCATATTAAAAAATCCAAATGGATTTCTATATTTTTCTCTAACTCTCTAGTGCAATGATACTCGATGTCATTATGCTTACTTCTTTTATGAAAACATGTTTTTTGACAATGCAATTGTTGATTTATTATCAAAAATAATAGTGTATGATTCTCATACTTATCCATTATATCTATCAAAAGTATTAGAATCCAAACTTCTTGAATTTCTATTGTTGTCGATGTTACATAATCTAATTTAGTTGATAAAATTATCACTATAAGTTACTTCTTTGATTCCCATTAAACTCTAGTTGTTGAAAAATGAAAAACATATCTAGAAGTACTCTTTCTATCATCCATGTTACATGTAAAATCATTATCAATGTAACCAATCAAATCAAACTCATTAGTTGTTAAATATAATATTACATATCTTATTGTTCTTACTATCTATCTCAATATTCTCTTCTCAACTTGTCAGTTTGAGTCTTTTGGTGAATCCATAAATCTTGAAATTAAACTAAATCCATGCATAATATTTGGCCTTGTAGCTATGGGTTATATCAAACTTCTAATGAGTCTTTTGAACATATTTAGATCAAAATTGGATCCTTTGTCTTCTTTGTTGAGTTTCATTCCTATTATAACTAGAGTTGGTGCTAGATTGCAATTCATCATTTTGAATAGCCTCAACACATCCTTGGCATACTCAAATTGACAAATAAATATACCACTATCTAATTGAAAAAATTCAATGCCTAAAAATTATCTCATCAATCTTAAATATTTAATTTCAAATTCTTTCTTCATTACTGATTTGAACATGTCTATAGACAAGTTTCTAGTAAAAATTAAGTCATCAACATATAAATCAAAATCAAAATCTAACATTGCTTGTTGATTTTTGTAGACAATATAGGCTCAATACTACTTCACCTAAATCCACTACTTATCAAGTATGAGTCAATCCAACTATACCATGTTCTTAGTGCTTGTTTGAGCTCATAAATATCTTTTTTCAATCGATGTACCTTGTCTTCATGTCCATGCACTTCATAACCTAGTGGTTATTTCACATACACTTCTTTCTCTATAAAATAATTCAAAAAAGTTGATTTGACATCCATTAGATAACCTTTCTAATTGTTTTGTGTTTTTATGGCTAAAATCAGTCCAACTATATCAAGTCTTGCAACTGGTACAAATGTATCATAATAATCAATTCCATGTTATTATGCAAAACCTTTTACTACTAACCTTGTTTTGTATTTTTTAACTTCTCCTTCTACATTGAACTTGGTCTTATAGACCCATTTGATTCCTATTTTGTCTTTACCATTAGGTAAATCTACTAGTTCCCATGTTTCATTTATTTTAATATAATCCATCTATTCATCCATAACTTTGATCCAATGATCTTCCTTAGTTTCTTCTTCAAAATATACTTGTGAACTCAAAGGCCCTAATTTATCATTATTTACTATTGTTATTGTATCTACTATTGCACCTTCTACACATTCATCTATAAACACATCTACTTATTTTTTGGTCCTTTTGATAAACACATGAATGCCTTTGGTTCATATATTCTTTGCTTCATGGGTTATCTTTGTAAAGGTCTTGATATGTGTTCATAAGGCATATTTTTATCCTATTCATCCTATTAAATGAAATTATTACCACAACATTGGTTACAAATGAGATGTTGCATCTTATTTAGAATATATTTGTGGTAACATAGCTCTAGTTTTATTATATATTCTCTTCATGAAGATATTGAGTTACATATGAGCTCTACTTCACCTTCACTTAGGTTTGAGCACCCTATGAATATTAGGATTGTTCATATCACAAATGCTTTTTTGGACACACTACTAGATGTTTTGATGCATGATCCATTTGTGTATTTATACCAAGTGTATCATCTTATTCCATTAATATTGACATAGGATGGATTGTAGATTAGTTTTGGTTACTTTGTAAGTGTTCATTAAGAGGACAATACAAAACTTCCTCCTCCACCTTTCATCTTCTTAGTCTCCACTTCACTCCTACCCTTTGTAGTTCCCTTGGTGATTTAGATTTAGTTTTGGTAATTTTGAATCATATATCTTACTTTATTATTGAAATTTAAATTGTATATATATTTTGATAATGTTATACATACTGATAGTTTCCTTCAGATTGATGGTAGAACACATTCTTCCTTTTGAAGAGTAGCTAATTTGGTGAATCCTAATGTCATATTTTTAGTTTTTAAGAAGTGGGATTGGCCCCCTCATTTAGATAAAATTTTCACATGTTTACTATCTCCTTGGCATCTATGTTATTTAATTTATGTAAATATATAACATACTTTCTTTTCTAGCTACACATGTTTCACACATACTTGAAGGGTTCTAACTCTCACAAATAACCATAGGGTTTCCAAAACAAAGAGAAAGAAAACATATATTTCCATTACAAAAGGGATCGAAACATCTATGTCTACTAAAAAACATAGGTGTAAAATATATAATAATTGTTACTTCATCAAAAAAATGTAGACAAGTCTGCAATCAATAAACACTTCTAACCTACATTGCTATCCAGGGAAAACATACCTATGTAAGAACATTAATATATTGTGCCTCTAATATATAGCTATCAGAATCCTATCTTACCCTGAATTCCATTATCAAACATAAACATAAGTTAACTATAAATTAGAAAATATACATATCTTATATTTGGTTATAGTTAATGTTTTTAGTACATGCCACTTGTTAATCTATTTTAGTGAATTATGATTTACATTCATGTTCATAACTAAATTTCATATACGAAAATGTGAATAGATATATCAAGTTTATGGTTGTTAAAAATTCATTCATTTTTTAAATAGAAAACATGGCAAAACATCCTTGTCCATTAAATTTAAAATAAATTCATTAATAATCAAAAGGGTTGTTACATATAGTGGTTCACATTTGTAATATATAGTGAGGCCTACCTTAATCACTTGGTATTGACCATAAGTCTATTCCTTAGGATACGATCATCAAAGGATTCATAAATTAACCACGAATCCCTTTTGTAAAAATTATATTGAATATAACTCCTGGGCCTAAAATTATAGATATGAAATTTCATGTTCTATCTAATGGTTTTATCTACAATATTTTTCTTGGTAGACCAGGAATTCATGTTATGAATGTTTTTCCCAGTGGATTATATAGATACTAGAAATTCTCACATGATAGCTACATTACACTTATACCATAGACAATATCCCCTTTACATTATTTAAAATTTTGAAAGTCATATAACTTATTCTTCTCCACCTCAATATGCCTCATCTAAACATCATAACATCTCAAAATTCTATTCATATGGAATAGATGCATAATTATGATGTGGCTAAATATAGTAAAACTAATTATTATAATTTATCTATGTATGATAATGAAGTTGATGATTACATAATTTATAAAATAGATAAGCAATAATCAAATCCAAATTTTATTCCATGTGGCATTGGAAAAAATATATATGGCATACATAAATTTGGTATTTTTCAATTATATTATACCCCTTAATACTATCGACAACCTTTTTCCTATTTCATGATTAACGACATACCTCCTTATGAAATAAGGGTAGGAAATGCATAGCATATATTATTTTCAATACAAATAATCCAAAAAAATACATAGGTCCATCCTAAAATATATTACATAAATACTTAAAACGTTACAACTATGCAAAGAAAATCAAATACAAAGGTAGTGGGTTAGAGAAAAATTAAAAAGTTATTATTAAGTCAATAATTATTAGTCCTCATTAATTAAAACTATAAAATTGGATATAGTGTAGACAAAATAGCTTAAGATAACACTCTCCAACAAGATAATGCAAATCATAATGCTTACAAGCAAAATTGTACTTTAATGTATAAACCTTTACATACTCACCTTTCAAAGTCTTGTAAATTACATCAAAATGAATTTTATCATGTTACATCTTTATAAATTATATATCTATCACTTAATGATGAAGATGCTTCACTTGAAATGCTTAGTGTTATTATATTTTCTAAGGATGAATACCATCAAAAATATGTGGGACTTTATGTTGATTTCTCATATTTCCATCATAAATCAGGATTCCCTCAAAAGCTTAGTCACCATGCATAATTTTTAGAGTGAAATTCTTTTCTTATCAAAGAGGATATAATATTAGATGGTTTTTATTCCTTTCCTAATACATCACACATTAAGTAAGGATATGTGTTACATAGAAAAGAGACAAATGAATCTGAGTATGGAAATAAATAAAACTATAAAGTTATGTTACTAGTGTGTCACTAACATTCTAATAGGCCATAGAGGATTATTTGACATATTTTCCTTATTTATTTGTTTGGGATTTTTATAATATGTACATTATTGATCTATTTATTGTAGTTCACAATTTAGTTGTCAAGCTAGATGTTACACAAATTAAAAGCTTGTTTACATGTTAAATATTTTATATAAATTTTATTAATATATGTATTTTATTCATTGATTATTCACCATGGATATCCAACATCATCCCATTAGTAAAATGCAATGGTTTTATATGCATCTATGATTTTAAATATTTAAACAAGACTTATGAAAAGCATGATTCCTCACTTCCCAATACTCATATGATTTTTTTAATGGGTATCCTATGCCCTCATTCATATATGTATTTTTTTCTATATTTAGATTAAAATAATATATTTATGATCAATATAAAACTAATTTCAACCACCCCATAAGCCAAATCCTTTTATGTTTTCATGCCTTTTAAAATTAGAAATGCTAGTGATACTTATGAAAAGGATATGATAGAAATAAATTAAAATTTCATGCACAACATCATTGATGATTATGATGATTATATTTTTTGAAAATTAAATAATTAAAAAACCATGTTAAATTCTTATAAAACCATTTGAACAATTTTTAAAATATAATGTTTGGTTAAATCATAATAAGTTCATATTTGGTGTTACACATTGTTGGGATTGAATAAAATTATTAATTATTATATAGGTTTAATTATTTTAAACCTATTATAGAATGTTATTTGGTTTTCTATTATTGAGATTTGTATTCCCATATTATTTTTTTTAACCTTGACTATTCCAGGTTATTAGATCCTATTTTCTGGGAGGTTATTGTGCTACCTCCATGACTATATAATAGCCAAATGTTTTGTATCAAATATGTATGAAAATAGAATATTATATTTTGTGTGATTAAGTTTCATGATTTAATTTTTTATTTAGATCTCCAATTTTCCAACAATGGTACCAGAGTGCCATTTATTCTAAGCATAATGGTAGACTAAATCATTTGTAGGGGAAACTCAAGTATTTTCTATTGTCCCATTGATGAAGTATTTTTATTTCAATTTTTTAGTCATCAATGTTATTTAGGGAATAAAATCCAAAGTGAAACCATACCTATAACTAGCAAGAGGAATAATTCTAAAGATCATGGTGGTGGTGGTAAATTTGCATGTTGCAAAAATCATTCTTAAGGTCATGATGATGGTGGTATATTTTCTAGACTCACCTTTGAGCTCTTTTAAATCAATGACTTTGTATTCTCTGTGAACACATAACCCTCCATGGAAACTCACCTCAGTTATAACTCTACCATATCAATCAAAACACATCCATAAATTAGCATCACATATCACTTTTTTGCAACCTGGTGGATTGTGTATATCTCTATACATTTGCTTTACTACATAATTAAAACATTATAATTCCATCTGCTAGATTGGGCTCATAGATATTGCATCATGTATCAAGGCTTTATGACTTTTTTGAGTATTAATCTATGGGTTCATGAAAAAATTAATATATATCCTTTGGAACAAAAATTAATGTTGTTTTTACCTATTCTCTCATTTTATCACCCACATTCTACTCAATCCTACACAAGGTTTGGTCACCAAATAGTTTTTAGAGAACAAGTTCACTATTTTGTGCCATCTTCAACATTGGAGGCTTAATGTATGCCATGAATCTTTGTGTTTTTCAGTCAGATCTACCAGTTATTTTTCTATGAGATCTAGCAATCATATCCTTGCATAGTGGAATTAGGAATAATAAGGTTAGTCTTCGTATTAGTTTGTTATATTAAAAATATTAACGAGTCAAAAAATTTATGTCATCTATGAGTTATTAGTCTTATGTGTCAGTGCAAGATTTTTGTTCTTAAAAATGGCATGTAAGGGTTGAAGTTTAAAACCATATTTACTAATTAAACAACTTCATTTAATAATAGCTAGAGGATACATAGAGGCTGGAGGACATTTGGTGTCCTCTCGTGAGTCTCCTATGATGGGGTCAATCATTACTATGGTGACATTTTTGGTGTGTTTGTTTTATGTTGTGTAATGTGTTTTTCAATAAAATACTAAGCATTATTTTCTAGTTCCATACCTCTTGAAGAACATTTTGAGGATAAAAATCACTAAAGTAGTGCTTCGATCTTGAAAAAGGGTTTGTGGAAATTTAAGAAACCATCAAAGTGGTCAAGACTTCATGACACCTCCAGGTTCGTGGTCAACCTATAGCCAAAAACCATATGGGTTTGTGGTAATCCAAGAAAGCACCAAAGGTGTTAACTAGAGAGATGCATTGTTGTTACTTCTAAGTTTGTGGTAATCCTACAAGGAAAAACCAAGGTACCACCAAGACCATGAAGCCAAAAAGATGGTATGCTAGCTCAAAGGTCAACAGGCTACATGAAGAGTGTAAAAGATTTTTACCATGTTTGAATTAAGGGGGTGCTAGGAATTAATAATGTTAAGGGAATGAATGTCATGATTTAATAAAATTATTAATTTTTATATAGGTTTAATTTTTTTTAAACCTATTATAGTATGTTAGTTGGTTTGTTATTATTAGGGATTGTATCCCTGTATTGTTTTTGTTACCCATGACTATTCTAAATTTTATATCCTATTTTCTAGGAGGTTTTTGTGTTACCTCCATGGATATATAATATCCAAATGTTTTGTATTGAATATATATGAAAACATAATATTATATTTTGTGTGATTAAGTTTCATGATTTCATATTTTATTCAACTCTCTAATTTGCCAACACACATGAGATTTTTTTGGGTTTTATTATCTCTAAAATGGTATAAATTTTGATTCTAATAAATGAAAATCCATTGTTTGTACACCTCCCTATATGATAATAAAAAAATTGAGATTTTAGCAGGGATAAATTTAGGTCATTCGGTGGTACACAACTTATTTAATGGATAAAACAAAACCATTTTAAATATTTTAATGTAAATATAAAATATTTGAATCAAGTGAATATTTTTAAAACAATTATACTAAAATCAAATAGTATTTAACAAACATACCAATCATGATGTGGATTGACCACTCTTTCTACACATATATGCTACTGAGCATACCTTGGGTAACTTATTAACACAATATGATGATATACATGGAGAGATGTAATATTTAAATTAATATCATATTTTATGAATGTCAATTAAAATTAAACTTAACGTTAAAGATGTTATTATATATTGTGTTCACTACATAGAAACATAGACAC
This sequence comes from Torreya grandis, assembly GCA_037957365.1. Taxonomy (NCBI): domain Eukaryota; kingdom Viridiplantae; phylum Streptophyta; class Pinopsida; order Cupressales; family Taxaceae; genus Torreya; species Torreya grandis. The sequence continues at coordinate 353,321 of JARHVA010003961.1, forward strand.
TACATTCTGAATATTGAAAATCCCACTATTGCAAATATTGATCATTTGAGATAAACTAAGGATAAGGATTCCTATTTGTAAATGTATCTAAGTGACTTATGATACTCATGGAATTTGATATTAATTTTATACAATAAAAAATAATGAAATGGGTATCTATTTCTAGTAAACTAGTTATGTCTCCTTCATTAGATTATACTTCTGTGAGGGGTGGTCTTTTAGATGAGTTTGTTATGTATACTAGTGTGAAAAAAACATGGAATATGTAATTTTATGGGTCAAAATTTTCTTTTTTCTAGTTCCACAACCAATATTATATTAGTGACATTTTAGGGTGAGACCATGCCACTAGTATATTAGTTGAGATTTCCATGCTCCAAAATTATAGTCGAATATAAGGCTTTGATTCTAGGTTTACATATAGCTTGTGATTTAAATATAAAAATTAATAAAATTTATGATGATTCTCAAATTTTCATCAATCAAATCATGGGTTCTTATGAATTTAATGAAGAGAATCTAAATCCAAATTGTAACATATTCAATAGTCTTATTTCTAGATTTAAGATTAGAAGATATTATAAAATACTTTAATGAACTCTCATTCTAGACTTGATCCTATTGCTATAGTTATTGAAGTGTCAACAAAATTACAACAATATCTATTGATGAGCTTATGGGGCATTTAAAAACTCATGAGCAAAGGATGAATAGTGTATCTAGTTATGCCATAGAACATGCATTCAAATTACAAGTGGTGGATACCACCGACAACGACACAAGAGAAAGATACTCAGATAGCATAGATGTAAGAGGAATATAAAGGACCAATGATTCTCATAAATAAGGTGTTATATTAGTCTAGTTAAGCTTTATTAGGTATTGATTAAGACTAATATTATGTGCACATGTTCTAAGTGTTTAGTGGGCCATAATATTGTAATAAGAGGTAGGAGGGTACAGAAACATTTAAACTCTGGTGAGATAATATATGATAACTAATCTTTGTTTTGCACATTAATTTATAAGTCAAGGTTGTTAAATTTATTTCAGATTCTTGTTCTTATGATCTGATTTATGTAGTCGGGGATAGTGTGGCTCACTAATCACTTAGAACATGTGCACACAAGATTAGTCCTAATCAAGAATTAATCGAGCTCAACTAGACTACTTTAACAAAAATAAGAAAAAATACAAAATTATTTTTAAGTGGAAGAGGAATATGAATCAGATATAGCCATAATCATACAATTAGAAATCAAAGGTACGACAAATATGATGTCCAATGTCATTATTGCAATAATTGTGGTCATTATGCAAATGTGTGTAAAAATAAGAAATTTGATGTTAATAGGCAAAGTGGAAACTAAATTCAATAGTAAGTTACACTGAGACTATAAATACTAGCTAAATGTTTATTATTTGTAATGTGGCTGAAGAAAGTACAAAATAATTTTTTGGTATAGATAGTGATTGTAGTAATACCATGAGTTAAAATAATGATATGTTTGAAAACATAGACAAATCTATGAATGAAAAGTAAATTAGGGAATGATAAAACAATTATTTTTCATGGACAAAGGAAGCACATACATTAAATTGAATTAAGGAGAGAAGAACTTCGAAGATGTGTATTATTATCCTAGTCTTAAACATAATTTAATTAGCATTGGGTAGATAATATATAAAAATATAAAATATATTTTTAGAATGATGCACATATGACTCTTGATAGAAATGGTAGTAATAAGTTAACTATAAAATTTATAATGAGAGAGAAAATGATGATTCCTCTGAGAATCTAAAATGAAATGTCTATTCCTTATAAAGTTATTATAATAGATCAATCGTGACTATGACATCATAAATTTCATCATTTGAGTTTTAATGGTTTAAAATTATTGTACAATAAGAATATTTTGAAAGGCTTTCCCTTGATGAAGTGGTTAAAAAAAATTCATGAAGAGTGTATTCTTGGGAAAATGAAATAAGGAATCATTTTAGTTTGTAAATCATGGAGAGAAAGTTCTCCACTTGAAAGTTTCCACTCAAATTTGTGTGGGAATATGAAAATTATCTATGTTGGAAATAGTTTATCTTTATCAACCTTTATTGATGATTATGGTAGTAAAACCTATGTGTAATTCTTGAAACATAAATAATTTCTTTTATATATTTACATACTTCAAAGCATTAGTTGAAAATAAAAGTGGGCATTACATAAAAGTGTAAATATCATATATATGAGAAAATTATGTATCTAATAAATTTTTGAATTATTTCAGGGAAAATGGAATCAATAAATAATTCACTACAAGATACACATCTCATAAGAATGGTGTCATAAAAAAAAAGAGTAGAAAAATAATGAAAATAACCATAACTATGTTTAAAGCTATGTACTTACTAGATGGTTATTGGTATGAAGAAATAGAATGATCATTATATATTTAAACATATGTGATAAAAAGAGTGTTTGTGGTATAATTCTTTAAGAAACATGGAGTAAAAAAAATGTAGTTGTTTCAAATTAAGAGTTTATGGTTGTGTAGTATGCTCATGTTTCAAATAAAGTTACAAAATAATTAGATGTTAAAGGAGAAAGTACTACTTTTCTTGGATATCGTAAGGAGTCTAAATCATGTTATAAGTTGTATAATCTAATCACCATGAAAGTGATAATTAACAAAGATGTTCAATTTATTGAAGAATAAGAATGGTATGGAGACACACACACACACACACACACACACACACACACACACACACACACACACACACACACACACACACATGTTAGTTTTAATATTTTCATAACTAATTATTTGTCACATCATTGTCCGATCAACTTTAAATGTTTTAATTTATGAGACAAAAACTTTTAAAAGTGGGGAACGGTGATAAAAGTGTGAGAGATCTCACTTTTAATCAAGTTTAAAATTAAGTGAATATCCATATTTAAATTTTTTGAAGATTCAATTATTTGATATCTTAATTTTTAAACCATTTAAATGAGTATTTACACTAGTGCTTAATATTTTTAAGATCTATCAATATTAATAATTGTTTATGATGTTAATAATTGATAGAAATGAGATGTTTTTTAATAATAGGTAGAAAAATAATCTTTAATATATAAATTTTAAATTTTAGAATTGAAAATGTAATATGTTTTGTTAAAAAAGTTATTAGTTGAAAAAAAAATTAAATTTTTAAATAAAATCATTAATTCCTTATTTTGATAGAAACTAAAAAATATATCTTACATAATTTTTAATATTTTAAATTATTTTTATATAATTTTTGTTCTAAAATTGGAAAACATTTAATAAAACTATTACATTTAAAATGTTATAAGAATTTTTTAAAAATAAAATATATTTACATTAAATTATTTTATATAAATTATTAGTTAAACTTTAAAATATAACCACTAAAGTATAACCACTGCGACAACTTTTTAAAAAGGTATGTGAAATCATTATTTTGATTTTTTTTTGTTTTTTATTTTGGTTGAGGACCACTCCTTTACAATCCCCAGAACAATAAATTTTATTTGTATGACACAATTTTTTATACACACTACTAGTGAAATTTTAAAACCTTCTAAATAAACCTAGCCTCTTAATGGGGCCACCACTTTAAAGGTTAAGGAGCCCACTTGCTTTGAAACCCATGCATATAAATAAGAGTTTGATACCTTCAAACCCAATGCATAAAATTAAAAAAATTAATTATGATTTCTCATCAAACAAATGTTAAAGGTCAACATCATTGCCACATTTTAATAGGCATTGTGTTTATTTTCGCTCTTTGAATACTATTATAATACAAAATTGGCATTCATAGAATCTTTGTCAAAGCTATCAATGACTAAATCAAGTAAATATAAATGAATCGTTAATATTAATTGTCAATTTCATAAAGTTTCATACATACGTTCAACATCATTTAACATATTCATTATAAAAATATAGATGTTATTTAATTTAATACCAAAAAATGAAAAATATAAATACACATAGGCAATGTATGGTGTGTTGGTGTATTGTGTTGGAATTTTTTCTTTAAAAACTATAGAGTTTCAACCAATTAGTTATTCACCATTGAATACAATCCCTAAACTATTATGAATATGGCCTAATACAATACACTGTGTGATAGTTTTATATGTAAATAGTTTTATAAAATATTATTAAATGAAGTTTTTATAAAGTTTATCTTTAAAATAAATTATACAAAAAAATTTAGTCAAATTATTATATAATTTTTTTAGCTAAATTATTAACAATGTTATAAGAAATTTATATTTAAGTTTAGTAATATTGAACATCTTTAAAATTGCAAGGCCGATAAGCAACTTAACATCTAGTTGAAGATTATTGTTAAAACTTAGCTTTGTACATTTTACAATATTAATTTATCGCATATCTAATATATTTACATTCAAATTCTATATTTTGAAATTTTGAACTCAGTTTAGTAGATATTTGTTTAGTTAATTTAGAATACATGATTGATATCTAATTTAGTTAACTTAGAATAGATTATTTTTTGATTCTAAACTTAGTTTAGTAGATATCTAATTTACTTAGTTAAGAATACAATATTGATATTTGGCAATGAATAAACCTCCATTCGATTACTCCTCCTCTTAGATAAAGGAAACCTTTTACATGCATTTAATATAGTTGAAAAATGACATATTCAAACGAGAAGGATCAAATTATTCATGCCACTTTGAATGGTTGTTAGATCATTGTCTTCAAACATGTTCCCCTCCCTACAATCTTTCTAAAGGTGATGGAATAGTTTACATGTATTTTATACTTTGGCATAATATAGCAAGAAATAAAAACATGGAAGAAGCCTTATATTCACTTAGTGAAGTTTTTGTTTTGGTTGAATTTCATTTGCATAATTGAAGTGGGTAATATTCTTCAAGATTGGTGAGCCATGGGATTTCCTACAAGTTTTCATGGTTTCCCCATCTCAAAAGTTTTAATAAACATTTTATTTTCTATATATTATAAAAGGGATGTAATATGTTGGCTTCTTTCTTGGGTTGGGTTGGCCGAGCATCTAACTCTTGATAACTCTTATTAAAGCAAGATTTTTCTGAAATGTCCCTGACTTCATGGTAACAGTGACATATTTTAGTTATTATTTTCAATTTGATTATGAAAATACTCGACGTTGATGTGAGAGAAATATATTAAGGATATGGAGTTTATATTATTTTTTTAATTGTATTTGAAATGATTACCAAACATTTGGCAAAGTGCATGCCACATGGATGGATAAGGGGACATCGCTCATAATATAATATGAATGTCATGGTCGAGGAACCATCAATAAAGATAAAAGGTAGTCAATTGGGGATTGTCACCAAGGGGTAGGGAGAGTTGATAGGTTTAATTCTCAATAAATATGATGTGCCCACATCATACACTTAAAACATGATTATACTCCATAAATGAAAGAAAAATAGTTACCAAGTAAAACCATGAAAATTAAATATACATTTCATCCAGATTAAGTTCCCATACCATACACTTAAAAAAGGATTGTACTCCACAAATAAAATGAAAATAGTTACCAAATACAAAAATGAAAATAAAATATACGATTCATCTGGCATAACTTACACCGTCAAGGTAACTACTAGTATATCCATCAATGTAATGCGTTCAGATTAATTTATCCTTTTCCACTATATTAGGTAAGGGTAGCTTGCCACCTTTAAAATTTGTTTGTTGGTTGAGGAAAGACTTTGGTATCTTTTAGTTTATGTTGTATCCCATGTTAAGGGAATTTATGTCCCTATCAAAAATTTATGAATGCATTTTATTAGACATTTTATAGATGAATCTTTTGTCACTTTAATTGAATAAGAATAAAATATTAAACAAGACATGTTGTGCCTATACATATGATATGTGTTGTCAATTAAAATATTTAATAGAGGAAGGCACAATGTTATGGGTAGTATTTTAATCTCCCTCTTCCTTGGTTGTGGATATATATTTGGAAATGAATTGAACATTATGGTTATATTTTTCACTTTATTTTCATTGCTTTTGTCTTTTGAAATATCCATTACAACCTACAGTATATTTTCATTGATGGGTATAAAAACAAGGGCACCATGTGCCAAGTCCCTATATAGTAGTTGGTTTATTTAGAGAAATTTTGTATTTGAATTATTTAAATGTGATTTGAGAAAAAACATTCATTAAAAATCATGAAAAAGGTAATGCAAAATATACCTTTGTAAAATGTAACAATTGGGTGCACTATCATAGACTGTGTTAAATGTAAAATTTTTACACAAAAATGACATTACACGATTGGCCTTGACAATAAATTGGCATGCTTTGGTAGCTCCCATCAAGAACTTTCAATTATAAATTTGGGTACTTTAATGACTAAATTTCAATGTACACATGTTTTTCATACTTTATGTTTGCGGAATGCATTTATTTTAAATCTAATAAGAAAACATAAAAATTCATTAAATTAAAGGTAAAATACATGAAATAGCAACTTAGTTTTAAAGAGAGAAATTTAATTTCCAACTAAAAATCCTACAACATTAATCTTTGCTACACATAATTATCTATTTTTAGTAGATTGTATACTAGTATTTGATTGCACCACTTTCATATTTATTGTGACATTAATAAATTGTATACTAACATTTAATTTTACTACACTATATACTAACATTTTATGGCATCCCTTTCACATTTTTTTGTGATGTTACTAATTTTTATTCTAACATTTAATAGTACTAATTTTAATTTTATTAAAATATTGATAGATTGTATACTAAAATTTAATTTTGGTAAATTTTATACTAATATTTAATGGCACTACTTTCACAGTTGTTATGAATCATCAAAATAGATTTTCTAGTGTGCCATACCATGGGTGGTCTATAATCATAGTGCTTGATGAAGTAGTGAATTTTTATCTAGCCTTCTTGAAATGCATGTCACATTTCTAATAAAAAACAAATCACCACTCCTATCTATTTATCTAAATTCACTTAACCATAATTAAGGATAAATTACATATTTTTAATAGATAAGTTACAAATAGTTATTTCTCTACTTCAAATAGTCCCAGTTTCATTATCACCAAACAAGCAACCAAGGCATGAGCATAATTGTTATGAATCCATGTTTCCCATTGACAAAAAAACATTCAATTCAAAGCCATCAAATATGAATGCATTGATGGTTAAGCACTAAGTGTTATTTTCATGATGTTGAACATTGTTTAGATAATGATAATTGTTATAAAATTTTAGGGTTCATATCACCTTCCCTAGGACTGAGAATGTCTAATCATAACCAACTACTTAATCATGAATGTTTAAAAAACTAAGTGTTTGGGCTCATTTCTAGGCCAACTCAGGTTCTCTAGGTTACTTTACTTATTCAAAATGAAAAATGTGAAGTAAGATATCTTCACAAACCTAGGTTACACCATCCAGATTAAATCATAATTGTGAAATAACTTTACTTCTCAAAATCATAATAGTTAAGTAAAATATATTTTTAAATCCATAGAAAACCAATTAGAATAATCTGAGGTTTCAAAGTTACATTACTTGACTTACTTAAATCATAATTAAAAGCAATAAAGATTCATAAGCCCAAATTATTCATAAGCTTAAACCAAATTAGGGTTACAAAGTTACTTGACTTCATAAACCAAATTAAGCAAAGTAATTCATGAAACCTAACAGTTGAAAAGCATCATTTGTTTCTATGTTTAAAAGATTTTGTGAGTATATGGTTGGATATCGATGATGTAGGAGGGTAAATGTCATATGAACTGCAAAAAAAAATTGCCACCTCATGATTTATTGGATAGTATTCAACCTTGATAGAAGTATTTATGTTAATTGAAGCACTTTTGCACTATAATTCTCTTCAGATAAATGTAAGAATTCCAAGCTTTGTCTAGATTTTTTTTAAGAAGATGAGTCCTCAAATTCATCCCTGGGTTCCCTTGAATGTAAGATGAAAGTCATGTCTCTATGATGCTTTATTCCTTGAAGCTAATGAAAATAATTACCATGAGTGAACATAAAGATTTCCTTCTAAGTAGAATCAAATAATACTTACATAGATTAAGAATTATCATGTAAATGACAAGGGAATTGGATAAATGTAATATTATACCTTGCATTTGATGGAATAAGCATAAAGTGTGCAAATGATATTCAATTAATAGTAGTTAATGACATCCTATGATTTCATGTAGTCACCACTCATTAAAATAAATGGAAGTAGATACTAATTAGCCTACAATTATATAGACTAAGGGCTATAGCTCTATTTACATAGTGAGTTGCATCCCCTTGGGTTATTCTCGCTAGAAGAGATAATTTTAAATAGTGATAAGTTGAGCAAGGTTAGGGGATTGAAATTTTAAAATGATCAAGACATTGAAGGCCACCCTAAACTCAAGGCCAAAGGTGAGGCTTTTTTGGAGGTGTTGAGATACTTATAGATATTGAATGCAGATTGCCACTACATGGGCATGTGGAGACTCCATGAGATATGGCCATTTGAGCCTATGAACCTCAACCTCAATAGATTTGGATTGCCCTAGTTGAAACTATTTCTCCCCTTCCTCTAGCTCAAACTCACCCTATTATAATTATTATTTTTACCATGGAAAATGAATTACTTACTGTACAATTAACTGACTAAGTAATAAATCCAATATGTGCATAAGCCCCATAATTCTCAACTAAACATATTAAACAAAAATCTAGAGTGGCTAATAGTAATGGTGATAGTGGATCATAAAAAAATGACAAAACTAGACAAGTTAAATTTACAACTAAAAATTGTAACTTGCAATACCCATCTTCATCCATAGGCTTTGGCATTAGTTCATCTTGGCATCCATAGGCTATGAAAATTAGAGAGGCTTGACTTATCAAAATAACATTATCCTATGCCCTCCATGCCCAAAAACATGAAAATACATAATGTATAGTCATTAGATAGCATTAGTCTTGAGATATTTTTTGAGCCTTTCACCTTGATAGAGTATTTATTTCTCATTACTATTCATGATGTCACATTCTAACGAGTATTGTGCATGACATTAACACTTCCCTCCTTAATAACATATCCATAATTTTAGCCAATCAAAACATAAATAAATGGTTGTTTCATATTTTTTTGTTGACAAATAAAAAGTTAACCATTGGATAACTGCAAATATTTAAATGCACAAAAAGTAATGAATTTTCATTGGCCCAAAAAATGGAGTTTAATTAAGAGTTAAATCAATTGAATATTATTTGACCTTGATGAAAGTATTTTCATCAATTGAATTTATTTTTGCATTGTCGTTCTCTTCGAAGAAATGTAAGTGTTCCAAGATTCATCTAGATTTTTTTTAAGAAGATGAATCCTCAGATTAGTCCCTGGATTTCATTGAACATAAGATGAACGTCATGTCTCTCTGATGCTTTATTCCTTGAAGCTAATAGAAATAATTACCATGAGTGAACATAAGGACTGCCTTCTGAGTAGAATCACATAATACTGACATAGATTAAGAATTATCAAGTAAATGACAAAAGAATTAGATAAATGCAATATTATACCTTGTAACTGAGGGATCAAGCATAGAATGTGTAAATTACTATTACATTTGATATCAATTAATGGTATCCTCTAATTTCTTGTAGTCATCACTCACTGAAAAAAATAGAAGTTGATGCTAATTAGCCTAAAATTACAAACTAAGGCCTATAGCTCTATTCACACGGTGAGATACATCCCCTTAGGTTATTCTCGCTACAAGATCTACTTCTGAGTAGTGATAGGTTATGCAAATTTAAGGGATCAAAACTATATAATGATCCAGACATTGAAGGCCACCCTAAACTTGAGGCCAAAGGTGAAGCTTCTTCAAAGGTGCTGAGAGACTTGTAGTTATTGAAGGTAGATTGCCACTACATGGGCCTATGGATACTTACAAGAATTGGCCTTTTAATCCTATGAACCTCAAAAAAATTTGATCCCCCTCACTAAAATTTTTTCTCCCCTTCCAACTCACCCTGTTACAATTATTATTTTTACCATGGAAAACAAATTACTCACTACATGCTTAACTGATCTAATAATAAATCTAATATATGCAGAAGCCCGATAATTATCAGCCAAACATATTAAACACAAATATAGAGTGGATAGCAACAATATGGTGACAGTGGATCACAAAAAAAAGATAAAACTAGACAAGCCAAATTTACAACTAAAGATTGTAACTTGCAATACCCATATTCATTCACAGGGTTTGGCATTAGTTCATCTTGGTATCCATAGGCTATACAAATTAGATAGTCCTAATTTACCAAAATAACATTATCTTGTGCCCTCCATTCCCAAAAACATGAAAATACATAATGCATAATCGTTAGATGGCAGTAGTATCGAGATATTTTTGAGCCTTCCCCTGGCATTTATTTCTTGGTACTATTCATGATGTCACATTTTGATGGGTACTATGCATGATATAAGCACTCCCATCCTTAATAACATATCTACAATTTCAACCAATAAAAACAAAAATAAATAGATTTTTCATATTTTTTTGTTAACAAATAAATAAGTTAACCATTGGATAACTACAAATATTTGAATGCACAAAAAATAATGAATTTTCATTAGCATATAAAATGGAGTTTAATCAAGAATTAAAGCAAACTAATTGTCTTAGTATACCCTCCAAGACTAATAACTATCATATAATATCACCAAACCATAATAATTAATGAGTAAATAAAAATTATGATCTAAATTTATCACTCTAACCCATATTTATAATTATTTCTCTTAAGTTATATCTAAACCTCATACCACAATGTAGAAAGACTATTAAATGATTTGTCTTGGGCCTATTATGAACACAGAATAGTTTTCATCAATTTTTTGTGGAGTATTATTGTATTATCAAGGAGGTAGTATGTTTGGATGTTCTTGATTTCTATTAGCAAAACACTATGCTTTATGCCAAGTTGATAATCCTAACTATTGAAGGAAGTAAAGTTGGTAAAATGTTGGCAAGAATTTATCCTATATTACTACTATTTTCTAGAGAGAGCTACTAAGAAGGGTTTAATATTTCAAAACCTTCTTACCATGCATGCTCTTATCAAGAATATGAGTTCATGTTTTTTTCAAGATAATTTAGAAAATGTAGGAATCTAATAAACCTTTGCACTTGTGGAATGTCAATAAGTTTAGTAAATATTTTTTCTATCAATTAACATTTTATTTGGTTATTATGAATTAATAATCATCATTGTGCCCCATTTTTATAAGTGATTTGGGTCTATGCTATAAAGAATTTTAAATAAGGCATACGCACTATTCAAGATATCTAGTATAAAACATGTTGGGTTTGTCACTTTTGGTGTTAGGCTTAAGCTAAATACCATGTTAAAAAAATGTCATTGATTTATTTTAATAATTTATTAATGTTATTATTGTGTATATGTACAAAAAAATTGCCATTTTTGCCTCACCTAGATTGAGGGATTAGAAGTGGTATGTAGAAATCTCTTATTCAACTTTACTCCAAAGAATAATATGAATTTCACTCCCTTAAACTAACCATATATAAAAAAATTAGGGAGAGA
>JARHVA010003961.1:372500-377500 GCA_037957365.1 Torreya grandis
TCACCGATTAAATGTTTCCTTTGCCAAGGGAACCATTATGCTAATAAATGTCCCAATAAGGAAAAGCATTCTAAAAAAGTAAATTTTCTTCAGGAATATGATCTTCATGAAGATGATTATGGTTTAATAACTGATGATGAGTACTATTCTACTAGATAAATCTTCCATTTCAGAATCTAACGATAAGAAAGTCAATATGAATCATCATAGAACTAGTTCTAGTTTTGAATCCTCAAAATATGATTCAAATATTGGTTTTCAGATTCATATGATCAAAGCTCAATTTTTTGATAGTCTCAATTTGTCACAATAGATTTCATATTTAAAACAAAAATATCATAGTACCCCTATCTATATGGTTTCTGAGAGAAAATTCTTACAGCAACAAATTGCTGCAACATCAGCTTCTTCCTTGAGTAATTGCTGCAATTCTTCTTATGCACGAGTAAAAATCTTTGTAGCTAAACAATATGATTAGTATGTCAGGTATTGCGGTCATGTGTATCAGGTTGATAAGCTGCTTGAACATTAGGAGATTGAATAGCTAGCTTCTTAGAGAGCTGATTAGATAATTTCTCCTTTTGTTGTTGCTACTGAGAAATATGTAATACATACTGATGCTCGATATTAGCAATTTGTTGTTATAAGAATTTTCTCTTAGAAACCATATAGATAGGGGTACTGTCATATTTTTGTTTTAAATATGAAATCTATTGTGACAAATTGAGACTATTAGAAAATTGAGCTTTGATCATATGAATTTGAAAACCAATATCTAAATCATATTCTGAGGATTCAGAACTAGAACTAGTTTTATGATGATTCATATTGACTTTCTCATCTTCAAATTTTGTAACGAAAGATTCATCTAGTAGAATATCATAAGAATAGTACTCATCATCAGTTATTAAAACATAATCATCTTCATGTAGATCATATTGCTAAAGAAAATTTACTTTTTTAGAATGCTTTTCCTTATTGGGACATTTATTAGCATAATGGTTCCCTTGGCAAAGGAAACATTTAAAAAGTGACTTAGAAAATCCATGTTTTCATTTTCTGTAGAGCTTTTTAGAAAAGAACTTCTTCTGAAACTTATTTCTAGATTTCCAAGAATACTGACTTTTAGGAACTGAACAAGCACAAGAAGATTGTTTCTTCTTTTTTCTTCTAAATTTTCTATACTGATTAATATCAGTACATCCAAAATAATCATCAAGAGAGTTACAAATTTTAACTCCTAACTACTTATGAAATTTCATTGTTTCTTTATGAGCTTTATTTTCTAAGCACAATTTTTCATTCACAGCCTTGATATTCTAGTTTATTCTTCCAAATGACATTGTAGACAATTCATCACCCATTACTTCTTTATATTTGGCAAAAAAATATTCTGGAAAGGACTCCACATATCTTATCTTATAAGCAGGGTTGAAATTTTCACTAGAGCTATAAAATATATTTTCCATGTAACACATATACTCATCTAATCGAGTCATATCACATAACTATGCTTTGAGAAACTTATCTCTATTAGCAGCTTTTCATTGTCCATAATTCCTACAAATTTTGAATATTACACAAAGCTACAACTAGCTCATTATCTCTGATAGTATTACCCTGAAATGCTTGACCACAAACATCCCACCAAGCTTTAATATTTCCAATGAATCCATTGGCAATTTGCTAAGTAACATTAACTGGATCTTTCTTAAGACCAAAGATCTAGACATTAGCCCATGAGATCATAGCATGTATCATCTCTTTCCTTTTAGCAGGAGACTCACAATTAAACTTCCAAAAAAATCGTTGAAGGTTTAATGTTCAAATATGGGAGTCTAAAGGAGGTCTAGAAGTAGATGACTCTCCCATTTCAAAAATTCCTTCTTTTTCTGATTCTTCTATTTTTGCCATTCCAATCTAAAAGATTTTATCAACTATGCTATCATTTTCTGATTTTCTTCTTTCTTTAATCTTCTTCATTTCCTCTTTCTGATGTTTTTCCACATTTTGCCAAGTTTGTCTATTATAGGCAACATCAGATAAGGAGAAAATATCCATAGAGGAAGAGGATTTTTATGAGACCTTATGATGTATCTCAGGGATTAAGGTAACAGTTTGATTTTGATTAACTATTTCTCTAGATAGACTGTCAATATTGGAAATAGTTTCTCTAGCTTTTTCTTCTAATTTTTGCTCCACAGAAGAAACATGAGAACTTATATCAGACTGTTCTTGCATGACATCTGTATTTTGAAATTTTAGCTCATCAAGTCTGGGAACAGTTTTAGCTTTTAATTCATCAATCTTTTTGATAGCTTCAGACTATTGTTTCCTAAGTCTAATAGATTCAGTATCAATATTCTAAATGATCTGATTTTGTCTAGATATTTCATTGCTATTTAAGACTGTAATAGCTTTAGAGAGTTCACCTTTTTGGTAAAGTTCTATGCTTTTCATCATATTTGAGATCTGATCTAGACTAGACTGAATACTCGAAACTTTTGTATTCAAACATTTCATAGCAACATGGTTCCAATTGAGAAGCTTCACTTCACTAGACTGATGAAGACTTTTGTCAGAAGTTCTCAAAAAATACATTTGAGACCTTATTTTCCCATCAGGGGAATATCAATTAAATTTAGAAAGCTTTGGAAATCCTTTCTCACCATAAGATTCATCTCCTAAGGGAGTTTTCAATGTATGACCTTCATCTTGAGTAGAGGATCCTTCTATGCACACCTTTTTAGCTTGTGATATCAACTATTGATTTCTCTCAAATAGCTTTTGCAAATCTAAATCTCTCTATTGTCTCATTGGACCATATGGATCACTGACTGACTTGGGCGACTGAGGATGTTTTTTTATTCTAGGCAGTAATAAGAGTCAATTTGAGGATCATGGACCTTTTGAGCATGTAGACAAGCAGGACAAAATTCCAAAGTCAAATCTGAGGATGAATTAATCCTGATCATAGACTAATCTGGAAGGTCTTTTACAGAGGTGGCCATAGACAGAGATTTCCTAGGTTGTTGAATAAAATCAATATCAACAATCCATTTCTTTGGAAACTTTAATTTAGACCAAGAAATAGCTTTTGTAGGCAGTATTTGGTTGTTTGGTGTGGCTCAACTCACCAAGCTTTGGCCTTACATAGGTGTATGCTTAACAGTAGGGTACAAAGTATTAGTTAAGTGATACATAAATTTATACTGAATAGCCAAAGGATAGGAACTAGCAATCATATGTAAACCAGCGGTTTGAAGAAAGAGCTTAAAGATTTTATTGAAATTAGCTTCATGATGGATGGCTATAGGGTAATTAGGATAGACAGTAGTATAGACAGGACCATCATGTAAGCTAGTTTGAATAGCAAACTGTAAGTAAGTAGAGAAAGACATATGGTGATTATCAAGAAGACAAGCAAGAAGGCTAACATTAAGACCATGATAGAAGAGAGGATGTATACCAATAGATATAGCTCCTATATGAAAAAACTTATATTTCTGCTGAGAATGCAGTTGAATAATAGTTTTATCATCAAATAATTGTAAGTAATATTTTTTTGATCAGTTGTTTTTACTTGTAAAACATTTTCAGATATTCTAATATTGGTTTTAGCAATCAGATGGAAAGGCTTAAGCTTATCATAGACATCAGTAGGTTTAAGACTAGGTAAAGTCCATCCTAGACTGGGATTAGATTCCTCAATTTCAATAGTAGTGTCATTAACAGAACATTGAGAAAGTTTAGATAAGGTACAGACTTCAGATTTACCTAAGATATCACCTGATGATTGATCCAGAGCTTCCATTGATCTTCTTATCTTCGGTACTTAATCAAATCCACACACACCTATCCCTAGCTTCAAGGACCTCGCCGCTTCCCTATTTTTAGAAGATCAATTGAATGTGTTACCAGACCAAAATAATCAAGGATATATAGATAACATGAAAAGTAGTACTTATGAACTTAACTCAAAAGATAAATATGAGACTAGCAAGGATTCAACAAGGCTCATGGCTCTAATACCATTCTTGTGCAGAGATTCAAACACAGCATAACATAACACAAAATCAAATCACACTTTCTTATATTGAATATATTGATAGCTTACAAGAAATACATAGATAAGCACTCAGGCCTTTCTAGGGACAAAACAACTTGAAGACTCAAAACTAAACAACTTCAAGACTCTCAACTCGCTTGTTTGAAATGCGTAAGATCTTCCATATCTATAACATGGAAATGAGAAGATCTACAGTTGTAAACAAGTGACAATATCAATGGATAGAATACAAGATGCCAATTAAAGTGAGTTATGGGTCCACTTCGCTTCGGCACGAAGAAAAGCATAAACTGACTCTAGAAACATCTATTTACATGATCAATAGAATTACCCCTTTAGATAGTGGTGTGGTCCACTTAATTTAAAAGAGGGATAACCTGCCCATAGTCATGATCATGGACAGACCCCATGATTAGTCATCATCAGAAAACTCATGACTACCAATTGGTGAATACGGAGAATTATCACTATCCATATCTTCAATGTCGGTATGGTCCATGTACATAGTAGAAGGAATCTGAAGGATGTGTCCTGGAGGAGTTGGTTGAAAGATAGCTTGATGTGAAATTTTCATCCTTCTCCATAATGTAGTGATAGGTGTAGCAAGACTCAATGATGCATGAAGATTCCTTTGATGGTTCAGTGCAGTGTAGAGTTCAAATTTTACATGAAAAGGAATTTTTAAAGCAACAAAAATATTCCTTACCATTTTTGGAGGTATTCTTACAAACGGATCTTCTAAGGCTTTCATAGGAAAAATATAATCAAGAACTCAAACAAGTAATTTTAGATTTCTCCAGATTCCTAAAAATTCCTACTACCTAGATTATAGCTAGGCCAAAAAGTAGACCAATGGAATAGAAATTATGTTCCTTGTCTTCTTACCAGTTGCATGAAGGGATTATCAACTCCTAAATAATCACTATTATCA
>JARHVA010003961.1:382500-417500 GCA_037957365.1 Torreya grandis
CTTTGATTGTTAGATTTGGTAGCTCTTATAATATAGATTGTTATTACAAATTTATTTTGTAGCACTTCCCATTAGGAGTTTGTTGCCTATGCATTAGATTAACATATTTTAAGAAAAAATGAACTTATTTGATTTTGGTAAAATTAGTTGTTATCTATTTTTTGAATACCTAAAAATAGAAATTTAGTCTAGGGATCTGGAACTTTTTCAACTATCTATTATTACTAAAACCCTTATTTATCTATCTTTGTGTATTTTAGGTAAAGATAATTTTGGATTCCTTTTTATAAACATGGGTTAGGTCTAATTATATTCATAAAACCACAATCTACATATGGATGTATTTGAAAACAACATCATTACATTTTGAAGGCTATCTAACCTGCTCACACAACCCCTAAAACTCGTTGTCCCTACTTAAATTTTTTTTCAAACTTTAATTTATTTTTCTTCTCATAAAGGGTGATTTATAGGTGGTGCTCACATGAAAATATTGCAGTTGTGACAGGGGCTAACAAAGGAATATGGCTTGAGATAGTGAGACAATTAGCAAAGGTGGGGTTTAACATGATCTTGACTTCCAGGGATACAACTACGGGAAGAAGAGCAGTTGAACAGTTGTCTACACAATAGTTGAATGTTGGATTTTATCCCTTGGATATTTTAGATAAGAAATCTATGGAAGAGTTTTCTAGATGGTTGAAAACAACATATGGTATCCTTGATATTATTGTGAGTTATAGATCCTGCTTTTCTTTTGTATCCCAATAGATATTTCTATGTATTAGAATTTATGATTGGTGCAAGCCCCTATTACACATCAATAAAATTACATAATAGGTTGAAAAATGAGACCATTCATGTCATCATACAATACTAGATGAAATCTGGTAGAACTGTGAGTCTATCACAGCAAACCAACAAAAAGAAAGAAGACAAGAAAACAAAGAGTGGGTTGATATTACTTCACCTCTACCTCCTTTTTAACTATTGTGAAATCCCTATTTCCTCTTCACACAGTAATGATTTACCATTGAAAATTGGTATCAATATAAAAATATATATATAAGATGCTCAGCTAATAGTTGTAAAATTGTAATATAAATTGATAATTTAGTAAAATATATGTTTTCAAAATAATTAAAAAATAAGTTTTTAAATATTGTTTATGTGATGAGAATTGGTATAAGATTAAGTTGTATGTGAGTTGAAGAATAAAATAATATATTTTTCTTCTTTTCAATATCCATCAATTAATATAAATAATTATTTAAAATATTAAATAAAATAAATGATTTAATTATTGACTACCTCAACATATCTATCGAAATAATATAAATATAATCTCTCATCTCTACAGGGACTAGAAGTTTATGAGTCAAACTTTCACCAGGAAAGGGAGCTTTTATATATATTTATACCAAATTTCTTATTAGTCAATTTTTATACAAGAGTTTTTATGATTTCTCTAAAACATGGTCTAAAATTATCTAATTTTATGCTTCTGCATGCTTTCACTTTACCTAAACCCAAAGGATATATATTTTTATCAATGAGTTAGACCTTGGAATCTATCTCCAACTCCAATGTTTGTTTCTCAATTTAAAATAAAAATATATATTAAATACCATATATAGATTATCTTCATGATGTTTTTTTGGGTTTTTGTGTCCAGATAAACAATGTTGCTGTTGTATTCAATGACATCAATGAAAACCCTATGGAACATGCACAGACAGTAATAAATACAAATTACTATGGCACACAAGCATTTATTGAGGCTCTTTTTCCTCTCTTTAGACCTTCATCTGCCACTACTCACATTTTGAACATCAGCTCAAGGCTTGGGCTATTAAATGTAAGAAATCACTGTAGAAAAACATGATACATCTCCTTGAACTTTTCCTTGGATTTCTAACCATATTTGACTCATTCTCTATAAAATTTAAAATGTGGATAATTAATCAATCCCTTAGAGAACATGGTACTTGTTCTTTAATTGTTAGCATGATTTTATTCTACAGAAACTACGGATAGAGAGCCTGAGGAAAACGTTGCAAGATGGGGAGAAATTGCGAGAATCTGAAATTGACGAGATGGTAGACACATTTGTCAAACAAGTAAAAAATGGGATATGGGAAAGTGGGGAATGGCCTACCATGTGGACTGATTACTCAGTGTTTAAGCTTGCCCTAAATGCCTATTCTAGACTTCTTACAAGTAGACTTTCTTCTCAGAGGTCATGGGGGAACAAAATAAGCATCAATTACTACTGTCCTGGCTTTACCAAGACTTTAATGACCAAAGGAGTAGGAAAATATAGTGCAAAGGAGGATGCTATAAATTCCACTTGGATAGTGCTACTACCTCCACATCTTCTCCCTAATGAACAATTTATTAAGGCTAGGAAAAAGATCTGCTTCTCCAAGTTATAATTTTCTTTAACATAGATACCAGGATTTTTTCTAGTACTGTTATTGTAATCTATGCTTTTTGATCCAATTATGAAAATTTTATAAAAGAAATCAATAAAGATATGGTGTTATTGGTATCATATATCTATTTTCTTATTTGAAAATTTATGCATCGATTTATTAGGGTACAATGTTTTTTTAGCTATTTGATATTGAGAATTAAGCGGTTAAGATAAAGATCATGTTTTAGGTGATTTGGTTAATGTGGATGTCATTTATTTATAATTTTTTAATCAGTAAATTGACGTATACTTATTATTTTTATTTCTAAAATATAAATTAAAATATATTCAATAATTTGATGTGAATATTCCTTATTAAAATAGAAACCCAAAAAATATATCCTATTAAACTTTAATGATATATTGGTAAATTAGGTTTCAATACTTTAAATAAAAATATAAAATTATTATTTATTTAATATATAATAAATATGACATAGAACTATATTAACTTTAATTAAAAACATTTGTGGAGTATTAAAAAAATGGGCTGAATAGAATCACGTTCCCAAAACTAACCAAAATAAAATCAAGTTCAAGTCATACACATGACAGACAACAATATTAACAAAACATTATAAAAGTTATTATTAAAATAGCAAGAAATCAAATTAAGAATAGTGATAAGTAGATCTGGTTTTTCCCACACACATATGCAGGTCATAGACTATACTTTAAGAGGAGAAATTGTTGAGACCATATGTAGTGGCAAGGAGGAGCCCACCTACCACATTGAACTAAGGGAGTGAATGCCTTTGTTGTTAAAACCAACTAGTTTAGTTATCAAAATGATAGAGAGAATGACTTTGACAATAGTTTCATTTTAGATTTCTATCTTTTGGTATTAATAAAGGTAGAACACAAGTTACAATATAAGGGCTATTGTCCCAATAATTTAATAAAGTTTAGAGATAGGTTATCTTTATAATTAATTCTATCAAAAAGAATTTATCAAAAAGATTTGAAAATTTAATAAAATTTAGAGATAGGTCATTTTTGTAATTGTTTTTTAAAAAAATAAAATTATAAAAAAGGTTTGAAAAAAGAATGAATCTATGTTTAAATTTTAAATAAAATTTGAATAAATATTTAAGAAATTTGGTTGTGACTTTACAAAGGGGAACCTTAATATAATAGATAACATATAATAAAATATATATATATTCTAATAAATTAGAGAATTCATCTTTTATTTGTTTTTTAAAACATGTGTAAATAAGAAGCCTCTAATAGTCTTACTAATAACTTCATTAATGAAAAGGTTTTCACATCCAAAATATAAACAATAGATTAAAAAGTTCCTCTCTTATCTTTTGAAACATGTAAATGAGTGTAAGCTTCTAATATCTTTACTAGAAATGTAATTAACAATAATATTTCTACATTCCAATTTTAATCTTGTTATCATGGAATGAAAAAACTAACTACATAATTTTTTTATATAGCATATTGATAAAGACATCATCAATCACCTTCTAAAATGACATGTTATATTTATTATAAAAATTAAAAATAAATTGCTTTACCTTAACCTATTAAAGATACAATTGTACAAATGATTGGCTCTAGAGACGATATCTACAATATTAATAATTTGTTCACAATAAATGAATGCTTTAAAATTAAAGCATCTCAATACAATAGACATATTATAAAATTTATAATCAATGAACTCTAAAATATGTACATGTTGTCCTTCAAAAAAAATGTTTGAATTAGTGTAATTTTATTTTAGAAACACGTAATATATAAAATAAATTTTATGAAGGACTCAATCCCATAACAAGATACTTATTGAAAATATCATGTTATTTACAAAATTAAGGAGAAAATTAAATATTTCAAACATTATTATTTACAAACAATATTTTATGATAAAAATTTAAAGATTCAATCTAAAATTAATAATCATTCACATAATAAACAATTCTTCCTCCTATTTTCACATAGTTTTAGTGTAAATAATTTATGACTTTTTTTAAGTTCTTTCCACAATAATTTTAATTAGGAAGGAACTAAAAATATTTTATTATAATTATTTTGGTTTTAGAAATAAGTGTGTAGAGCATAAAGTACCTATGCGAAACAAAAATTAGATTTGATAGCATTATTAATTCAAGTAGCTTATTATATTATGAAGTATCATATATGTTCTCTATAATATAATTATGCCTCATATATTTCCTATTAATATTATGAAAATGGTATTAATTAACGATCATAAATTATTATGGATAATAACATTGATATTTGAAGAATAGATCTAACTCTTCCTACAAGAATTTCATAGTTAGTGCTCATATGCCTATCCAAAGTCATGCCCTGCTTGACAAGGAGTGTTGAGGTTTGTGATAACATTGTACTTGGAAATATGTATATCAACCAAATTAGAATAATTCACATCACTAGCTTTGTCTCTTCAACATCTGTCACGATGTATATATTTGAATTTTGGAGTGTTGCTTTATCAAGGCATTTACAATTCTCAAAAATGGTAAGTAGATCAATCCATAAGTTAATAAGAACATCTCGTTTAAGTGGAAGAATTGATTTCTTTGACTAAATATAAAGTTATATACCCATCTTGGGTGTTATTTTTAGTGCATGAATTATATATTTACGTATCTCTAAGGTTATAATTTAGTCCAAGATTTATTTTGTTCCATTATATAAGTAGGTGCTTTCCCTTGTGGGGTGTCTTGTTTTATTGCAAGACTTTGTATCTTTGGCATAATATTCAAATGTTTTCCCCTATTGGGTATTTTGTTTTAGTGTTACAACTTTTTTTGGCCTGAATATGTAAACCTTGTTGGGTGTCATTTCTAGTATAGAACTTAGTTTTTGTGGCTCAATGTGTAGTTATTTTTTGCATGTTTAAATTCCTATTCATATTTTTTTTGGTCAATGTGTAGATGTTTACCACCATTGGGTATCCTTTGTCATTCATGGACTTTATATTTTAGTTGAATGCATGTTTTTCCCCTTATTTTAAAGGAATAACTTGTAATTTCTTTATTTAAGGATTCCTATAACTCAATAATTCTGAGATTTAGTAGTAAATCCATTGTTACACAATTCATTTTATCTAAAGATGCTTCCCATAAATAATCCCTCAAGCACCATAAATATAATGAATTCAATCCTTGTTAAATATATATTGATTAATAAAATTGACCATAATAACATTTAAATAGGATGGTACTCAACATTATCTATGTTTTCAACTCCAAATAAATAATTGTGAGTTTTTAAATTAACACTAGTTTCAAATTTGACAAAACTGATGATCTTAAAATAGAAAATTTTAATAGTATTTCATAGATAATAAATTATATGCTACATAAGTTGACACTCTTTAAAATAGAAAATCAATATTTTCCTTACAACATATCAAAACATCATACCAAAATGGAATCTACGTGTGTTCTATTAGAATAAAGTTGATATGATAAATGGAAAACAATTACACCCCTCCAAAAAATACAAATGATTTTCCCTCTAAGTAAACAAAATGAGAAAATCCTAGGAATCTTCTACCATTATCATCACATATACAATGTTTTCTAGTAAAGAATAGCTTCATGAATGGTCAAAACAAAAATAGGAGTTGGTGGCTACGTAACACACCAATATAAATGTATATTGAATATGGATATCATCATGGATAGGATGTCATCGAATGACTACCAGTTGACAAACTAGAACACTATCAAGACAAACAAATCTAATAAGTCAAGATTTTGAGTAATAATTAGTACTGATTCGTACTAAATAATTAAAATAATCAAAAACCTGTTAAGAATAGAATATACTGAAAGGGGGGGTGAATCAGTATATCATATATCTTATAAAACTTTCCTTTAACCAAATTCCACTTAATCAAACATGCAAGATATGCAATAAAAATCAAACAATAAACACCACACAAGATAGAGAGAGACACCAGATATAACGTGGAAACACAATGTCTTAAAGACCATGGACAATAGTCTCAATTATATGAATGAGCACCAACACAAAAAATATTCACAAGAATCAACTTGCAGGAGCACCAACCCCTTTGTTGAGCACCAACCCAGCAACTATTTGTGAGTACCACACCCCTTTACCGAGCACCAACCCAGCAACTATTCATGAGCACCAACCCCTTTGCCGAGCACCAACCCAATAACTATTCATGAGCACCAACCCACAAGAGCACTAACCCCTTTGCTGAGCACCAACCCAGCAACAATTCATGAGCACCAACCCACAGGACCACCAACCCCTCTCTGTATACCACACACCTATCTCTCAATGTTGCTATCTCAACAAATGATAGTTTAACATCTCTTTCCTCTCTCTCTCACCTTCGCTCTTCTAAGCTAGATATAAAAAATAAAAATCATAATCATCTCTCATAATTGCTCTTCTAAGCTAGATATTACAATATCAAATCAACCTCTATCTCCCATGTTTACAAATGGCTTCTCAAGCCTTTATTTATAGCTTTCCAAATGACCTTTGGCCTTCTCCCTTTGTGACCCTTCAATCCTCATGGAAAATGGTGCTAAACTTGTATGACCCTTCATATTCTTGCCTTTGAAAAGTCATGTGGTGACCTTTCATGACCAAAAATATCTTTCCCACTTTTTTCCTTATCTTGGTGACTTTTCGTATTCCTCAAAGTGTACCTTCATGAGAAATTGTGCCCTTCCTCTTCTGTCTTGACTTGGTGACTCTTGGAATTCCCCAAGATGACTCTTCATGGGAAAATGCATCCCATCCTTCTTTTGTCTTTACCCTGTGGCTCTTTGACTTCTCCATGGGCCCTTATTTTGTCTCATATGCAACCAAAAATATATGTGTTAATATTAAATAAATATTAACTCACATTAGCCAAGATATATCTATTACAAATAACATTGCAATGGGGCCTTTATCACCAATAATGCTAGACCTTTGACATCAATGACAATATTTCTAACAATCTCCCCCTTTGTCATTGATGGCAACCTCAATCCTAAAACTACCACATCCTATCACCTACACATCCTATCATCTAAAAACATATAGTAACTCCCCCTTATTGTAGCAACTTATACCTATTCTTTGTACCTATTTCTACACATGTACCTATACCTGTTATTCTCCCCCTTTGACATCAATGGCAAAGGGCCTACTTGGAGCTAACATTTAGCTCCCCCTCAATTGATACTGAACATCAATGACAAGAAGGAATAAAAAGTACTCCCAACTCCTCTCATAGATCTTTGAATGTGTCCTTTGATCGTGCCTTTGAGAAGATATCTGACAATACATATGCATTGTTCCCTCTCCTTTGAGCATCTACAATCAACTCATTTGAATCTTTTATTCTAATCTCACAACCTTTTTTATGAAACTTTAATGTGTATCCTTGATCACATATTTGACTAACACTTAATAGATTATGCTTAAGACATTTTACATATAAAACATTCTTAGTCTTAGTTCTACCATAATCCAAACACAAAGTACCTTTTCTAGCTATCCTAGAAGTGGTTTTATCTCTGAATCTCACTATACCACCATTGATCTTATTTAGAGATATGAATTTAATTTTATCTCTTGTCATATGCCTCGAACATCCACTATCAATTAACTATGGCTGATCTTTACCTCTTACATGCAAAGCTGTCTAAACTATCATAGAATCTTCAGGTTGTTTCTTCTACCATGAACACGTCTAGACCATCTTCTTGATGAATGGAGCTTTGAAACTCTGATCCTTCTTGACTGACTCAAACATGCTTCTATAATACCGAGGTATGTGTCTAAAGTTGTTGCACTTGTAACATACTATGGTCTCTTCATCAAAGCTTAATAGAGGAGCAAAAGATTTGTGGCTTCTACTTGACTCTACTTGACTTTCCTTCTCCTTATTTTTGAAATTGTTAGCTCTTTTCTACATTCTAATTTCTTGTGACCATATCCATTACAATAAAAACAATAGCCACAAAAATAAGATCTGTCTGTATATATCTCTGACCTGATTGCCTTTTGTAGCTTTGTTCTCTCTAGCATTCTCTATTTGAAATGTCCTCTGTATTCTTCACTTCTCCCCTTTTTATTTCCTCTTGTGTAAGAGCTTCAGCATAGCTTTTTCTTCTTTTCAAAACTGATCCCTGTCTTATCTAAATTTGATTTTTGACTTTCCAATATCTTATTCAGCATGTTAGTGCTATCCTCAAATTTTGAATCACTAACTACTTTATCATTGACTACTTTCTCAATATCTTCTTTTAAAGAGTTAATTTCAATAAAATACATTTGACATTCTTTTCTTTCTATTTCCAACTATGCTATGAGATCTTCTTCATTCTTCTTGGTTTCTTTTAAGTGTGTTGTTAGATCATCAATAATTTCCTTTGACTCTTTTTCATTTTTCTCGATCAAGTGCTTTAATCTTCGATTCTTCTTCTAAATAGCTTCTAACTCTTTTAAGGCACAAATGATCTCTCCTTCCATATTCACTTCAGCTTCCTCTTCTTCTTCTTCTTGATCATCTTCATGTATAGCCATGAATAGAATCTCTTCTTCTTCTGAATCGCTGACTCCACTATCTTTTCTTGAGCTAGGATTGTCTTCTTCTCAAATCCCTTCTTATATTTGCCTTTGAAATTCTTATTTTATGTAGGCTTTTCTTCTTCATCATCATTAACCTTATTTGGGCATCTAGCTAAAAAATGTCTAATCTTTCCACAATTAAAAAATTCAAAAGGTAATTTTCCTTGATATTTACCTGTTCCTCTTATCGACTTGCGAATGAAAAGTGCTCCATTGTCATCTTCATCATCACTAGAACTATCACTTGATTCTTGAATCTTATCTTTCTCATCCTTTGATGTCTTGAAAGCTGCTTCTCTCTTTGAAGGTTTATCTTGTTCTATCCGCATCTCATATGCTGTGAGAATACCATGAAGCTCATCCCTCTTTAGCTTGGCTAAATTCTTCATCTCCTCATTTGCCAAAACCTTTGCATCATATCTCATTGGTAGAGATCTCAAAACCTTTTGCACGACCATTGACTCATCCAACGTTTCTCTAAGACCTTGAATCTGATTTATGATTTGATCAACTCGCAAAAGATAACTTCCTATATCTTCTTCTTCTTCCATCTTCAAACTTTCAAACTACCTTCTAAAAGTCTACAGCTTAGCTTGCTGAACCTTTCCATCACCTTTGTAAATATTCTCAAGTTTTTCCCAAGTTTCATGAGCAAATTTACATTGCATAACTTTAACAAATTTAGATTCACATAAACCACATAAAATAGCATTTAAAGCTTTAGCATTACATTCACTTGGCTTCTTTTCTACTAGAGTAATTACTAATGTTTGTGGCTCTTCATATTCCTCCACCACTGCTTTTTATATGTCATATCCAAGGGACATCAAATAAACCTTCATTCTCATGCTCCAAAAAGCATAATTTGTCCCATCAAACAAAGGTGCCATATTTGTAGAAAATCTTTCCTGTGACCCAGCCATCATGCTTTCCTGATCTACCTTCAAGCTGTAAAAATTTTCAAAAAGGAACCTACTCTGATACCAATTTTTAAGCATGGGATATACTGAGAGTGGGGGGGGGGGTGAATCAGTATATCATATATCTTATAAAACTTTCCTTTAACCAAATTCCACTTAATCAAACATTAAAGATATGTAGTAAAACTCAAATAATAAACACCACACAAAATAGAGAGAGACACCAGATATAACGTGGAAACCCAATATGGGAAAAACCATAGAGAATAATCTCAAGTATTTGAATGAGCACCAACCCAAACAATATTTGCAAGTATCAACTTGCAGGAGCACCAACCCCTTTGGTAAGCAATAACCCAGCAACTATTTGTGAGCACCAGCTAATAAGGGCACCACACCCCTTTGCTGAGCACCAACCCAACAATTATTCATGAGAACCAACCCACAAGAGCACCAACCTAGAAATTATTCATGAGTACCAACCCACAGGAGCACCAACCCCTTTGTGTATACCACACACCTATCTCTCAATGTTGTTATCTCAACAAATGATAGTTCAACATCTCTTTCCTCTCTCTCACCTTTGCTCTTCTAATCTAGATATAACAAATAAAAATCATATTCATCTCTCACAATTACTCTTCTAAGCTAGATATTACAATATCAAATAAACCTCTATCTTCCATGTTTACAAATGGCTTCTCAAGCCTTTATTTATATCTTTCCAAATGACCTTTGGCCTTCCCCTTTTGTGACCCTTCAATCCTAATGGAAAATGGTGCCAAACTTGTATGACCCTTCATATTCTTGCCTTTGAAAAGTCATGTGGTGACCCTTCATGACCAAAAACATCCTTCCCACTTTTGTCCTTATCTTGGTGACTTTTTGTATTTCTCAAAGTGTCCCTTCATGAGAAAATGTGCCCTTCCTCTTTTGTCTTCACTTGGTGACAATTGGAATTCCCCAAGATGACTCTTCATGGGAAAATGTGTCCCATCCTTCTTTTGTCTTTACCTTGTGGCTCTTTGACTTCTCCATGGGCCCTTATTTTGTCTCATATGCAACCAAAAATATATTCATTAATATTAAATAAATATTAACTCACATTAGCCAAGATATATCTATTACAAATAACATTAAATGCAATGGGGCCTTTATCACCAATAATGCTAGACCTTTGACATCAATGACAATATTTCTAATAAAACCATGCATAAATAAGCCTTAAATTATAATTGGATTTGACATACAAATTTTGAAACTCTAAAAATAAAAAACACTCAACTTATTATTTTTAGCAACTATTATTTTTACTAAGTTTCGTCTGCAAGCACACAAATCTAAAAATCTCAAAAAAAAAGGTTAAAAACTAACTTATCAGATGAATTCCAACTAAATTTCAATTTTGATTAACAAAAAAAGACAAATTCTAAATTTAGAAAAATACCAAAAATAAAATAAAATTATAATATTAGACCCTCATATGATCACATTTGGCCTCCAAAAAGGATGTAAAACATCTCATGACTAAAATGGAAGGTTATGGCAGCATTGAGTTTTTTGAGATGGTAATTTTGGTATGAATATGAGATCAAACAGAGTTATGAATAAAAAATTTTGGCTTTCAAATGTTCAACATCTTTTTTTGCATCATTCTCCTCTAGTTGAAAACAACTAAGCTCCTATGAGTTTATCTGTATTGCTACAAGTTATTCTTGTCAATATTATTCAGCTCCTATTTTTTAATCCAATTTTTTTCTTACTTGTGTAATCCTTCCCACTATACCAAATACCTGATATAAGTTCTTTGCCTTGGGTTTACTATCTTTTTATCCAAAATCTATACTATCTTTTCTTTCTTCTTCCTTGGCACCTATTGCTTCTAATCTACTTATTCATATTATTCACCTTCACCATTTTCTTCATGGAAATCATGTTAATTTTAAACATTAAATACTAAAGAGATATCAAAATTATTTGGTAAAATTTCTTCATAAGCATTGCCATTGATTTTCTTCACAATTCTGCATGGTCCAATATTATGGCACTTCAACTTGTTATATGTGCCTTTTATAAATCTATTTTTACTCAAGTAAACCATCAATAATTCTCCTTATTTAAATATTTTTGACCTTCTTTAGAAATCTGATGTTGTTTTATACTCTCATTAAATGCTTTTGTATCATCACTAACTCATTTTGAAATTGGTAACCATACCAAATCTAAAACACTCATAAGATTTATCCTACAAATAATTTAAAATGATGATTTACTTATTGATCTGTTCACTCAACTATGATATGTAAAATCAGCTTGTGGCAAAGCCAAGTCCCATTGCTTGGGTTTCTTTCCAACTATACACCTCAACAAATTTCTCATGCTCACATTTACAAATTTTGTCTATCCATATATTTGGGGATGATATGAACTAATGAACTATAGATTAGTACCCATCTTCCTCCATAATGTCCTCAAAAAATAACTTAGAAATTTTCTTTGCCTCTATATTGTAATGGTTTTTAAAACATGTAATCTCACAATATCCTTAATAAATAGTTATACAACTCTAGTGGCATCATTGGTTTTCTTACATGAAATAAAATAAACCATATTATAAAATATATCTACAATGAAAAAAAACATTGATTCATTACCTCTATGTGTGTTTGGTAATTCTAACATAAAATACATACTGAAATCTATTCACGGTCTTCTTAGAACTAGTAATGGTATGTATATCCCTATATTTTTTGCATGTCCTTCTGCCACCTAACATAGCCTAAACCTTGAAACATATCTTATTATATCTCTCTTCATCTTTGGCCAAAAAAACTTCTCGTCCATCAAAGCTATTGTATTTGTCTTTTTAAAGTGTCCAGTGAAACCAACACTATGAAATTATTCTATTATATTTTATCTTAGAGATCTAATTCAAATAAATAATTATTTACCTTTGAAGAGATTACCATACTGCATAATATACTATTCATAAACATTATTTGTATTACCTATTAATGGATTTCTGCATTGCTCAACTATCTTGCCAAAATAAGGATATATATCATATACTTTTATAATAAATTCAAATCCAACTACCTCACTTACCATAATAGTTATCAACCCTACTCACCTACTCAAAACATAAGCTACCTGATTCTATTTTATTTATTTTTGTTTCAACACAAAAGTATAACTCTACAAAAAAAACACCCACTTTGCATGCCTACTATTTTTAACTTCTTTTTAGTGTTCACATGCTTCAAAGCCACATGACCAGTAAAGAGGATAAAATCCATAAGCACCAAGTAATACCTCTAATGTCTTAGTGCTTGTATAAAGGCATAAAATTAAACATCATATGTAAAATACTTTATTATTACCTCATTCAATTTATCACTAAAATATGCTATTAGATTCCCTTATTAACTCAACACAACAACAATTCTCACAAATAAAGCATAAAAATCAACCTCAAACACTTTTCTAAAATATGGTAATGCTAAAATAGGATATTCTATAATTTTATTCTTCAACAACTCAAATCTTTCTATTTTTATCCTTGTGCATGCTAATTATTTCTCTCATACAATTTGTTATTGGTGAAACAAGACTACTATAATTATTAATAAAATTTCTATAAAAATTTAATAAACCATGGAAAATTATTACCTCTATGATGCTCTTTGGGATAGGCCACTGAACAACTACCTTTACTTTTTTTTCATCCACTCTTGCACCATCCACTGAAACTACAAATCCCAAAAATACCAAACTATTTCTTATAAACCTACACTTCTTCAAAATCACATATAGCTTATTTTTTATTAACAATTATATTACCATTATCAAATGTTGTAAGTGCTCTTATTTATTCTTAATAAATATTAAAATATCATCAAAATAAACCACACAAAAATTACCACTATGTTCTCATAGAACTATGTTCATCACCCTCATAAATGTGTTGCATGCATTAGATAATCTAAATGGCATCACCATCTACACATACAAACCACATCTAGGCTTGAATTCTATTTTCCATTCATCTCCTTCATGAATTTGAATATGATAGTACTCACTCATTAGATAAATCTTGGTAAAATATTTTGTTATTACAAAAACATGCATCATATCATCTAAATAAGGTATAGAAAACCTTTAATTTATTGTAATTTTATTGATTGCTCTACTATCCACACACATCCTCCACCCTCCATATTTATTTGGAGTTAGAACCAATGGTTTTGCACATGGAATCATGCTCTCCCTTACTACACCCTTCCTCACCAATTCAGTAACATGCTTATTCAATTTTACATGTTTTATGGGACTCATCCTATAAGTTGCATGATTGGATAGAGTTAATCATGGAATTAAATCAATATCATGATAAATATTTATCTTCGGTGGTAAACCATTTGGTAACTAATCAGGTATGAAATATGCATATTATTCCATCACTATTACTTTTTTTAATGGTACATGCACCAATTCAATGTCTATTTTCTTTGCTACTAATGCATAGCAACAATCTGTCATCTTTATGTCTTTCATAAATTATTTTAAATTCATTATTCTTACATCCTACCCTTATTCTTTGAGAGGTAACAAAATACCTTCATACCACCTTTATATAAATTATATGTGTTCTTTGATCCATCATGAACTACTTTTCTATCAAACTTCTATGACCTTCCCATTAATACATAACATGAATCTATTGGTATAACATCACACCATATCTCATCCTTGTAAGTTTTACCTATTGAAAACTTGATTAAACACCTTTTATCTACTGTAACTTCATTGCATTTAGTAAATCATGAAATTCAATAAGGAGTAGGATGGTTCTCACATTACAAACCTAGTTTCTCAATCATATCTTTAGAAACCATATTTTCACAACTACAACCATCTATAATGACCTTGCATATCTTATCTCCTAAAGTAAACCTTTCCAAAAAGATATTTTTTCATATCCATGCATCACCACCTTCTTTATTCTGCACATTTTCTTTCCTTGGAGCAATATTATTCTTCTCATCATGAGATTTTATCCAATATATGTTGTTACAACTACAATATTTTAATATTTTGTTTCATCTTCAACTAAGTTCACTCTTGGGTGATCCTCTTTCCTCTTTTCTTGATTTTGGTAGTGTGGAAACTTGAAATCTCTATGGCCTTCTTCTCCACATCTGTAACAAACATAAGACATGCATTTATTTATAAACCATCTTCTACCCCCACCATAGCTTCATCCTCTTTAAAATCCTCTTCCTCTTTGATAGTTTTGAAACTCTCATCTATTATCTTGTTATCTTTCTAAACCACATGATTATTCTTCTCTAGTGGTCTTGAACCCACTATACTTGTATTAAATCTAACTTGCCCTCTTATTAGAGGATATTATCCTTTTCTTGGCCTAGTAGATATTATTCTAAATTTTATCTATTTTATTTTTCTTCTGCCTTCAAAGCTAACTGATAAACTTCCTCGATGCAAAGTATTTTATGCATGCTTAATTCAACTTAAATAGGAAACTTTAATCCATTTACATACTTTACATCCATCTTCTATTTTGTCTCATCATGCTCCACACATATGGAAAGATTGTAAAACCCACTTGTATATTCTTGTATATTATGATCCTTCTGTCTCAAATTTTGAAATATTATATATAAGTTTTATGTATAATCCATAGAAATAAATTTCTCCATGATCTTCTTCTCCATATTTTTGCATGAGTTGATCTTCTCTTTACCATTTCTTTGTCTTTATTTCTATTGGTGATCCCACCAAATCATTATATGACTCTTCAATTTCATACATGAAAACTTTACCTTCTTGTCTTCTCTCATAGTTCTCCATTAAGAAAAATTCTCCATGTTGTTCATCTAATCTATCAACTCCTTTGGCTTTAAACTTCCACCATAATCTAGAATGTTAACCTTGATTCTTTCATTAATTCCTTCTAAATATCTAACCATCCTCTCTTCCAATGATGGCATCTATTCTTGCTTCTCCTCTTGAATATTTTCTTCGTCATGATCTACGTCATCTTCTACATCATCTTCTACTCTCCTTTGTCTATGATTTTCAACAATCTAGGTTAGTTATTCTACTCACCTCTGCTATTCTTACTTAGTATAGTTCATCTGAGTGAGTCATCCTCATCCTCTCTCCATCTCTTACATGTTCAAGATTATAAATTGCTTTGATACCAAATAATGAATGAAAATACTATCAATAAAAATGAAAATTTAATAGGAAAATATTTTGAGAAACAACTATTATTGAACAATAATCACCATATGAATCAAGCCCTTTTAAAAAGAAACACCTCATAACCTAGATAAAAATGTGTAGATTGCAATATTCATCCCAAGACAAAAATAAGGATTACAAAACACCTCCCATATAAAAGTATACACATTATGGGTTAATCTTTTATCATTTCATATCATAATTAATAATAGTAATCTATAAATTCTATGTGTAATGGAACATAAAATGCATTATTAACTTCCCATATTGAATTGACATTATCCATCCTCCCTGAGACAACTTTGGGATAGGCATGACATACTTTTTATTAGTATATTTACAACAACTAATTTGATTTCAATTAAACCAATGTCTAGCTTCCCATTAAAATTCAACCCACCATTTGTGGAACACACACATTTTTAAATATTATGACATGCTCATTCAAATATAACCAAAATTACTGCTTAGTGAATAGTTTATTCCTAACCATTTTCATGATCAGGTTTATTATGAATAAAAATTAAGTTCAAGTAAGGTAAATATTATTTTCAATAATCACAATTTGAAATAACTATAAGAATCATTTTTAATATATACTAAAGAGAATGATTTCATATACCTAAAACTACACTCATATGGGTTGGGATAAAAATTTTGGTTGAATAAATTCTAATTTACAAAAGACAATACAATTCCTGAAACAAATCAAATCATCCTACCAATTAATTTCCCCATTTACTATAATAGGATAGCGAGTATAACTAAAAAACTATCAGTGGAAAAATTAAATCCATATTCTTTTATACCACAAGCTACTTCAACATCCATAGTTCCCATAATTTTTCACAGGCATTCAAAATTATCTATGGTTAATGTTTTTATGAATATATCTACTAATTGATCTTCATGTTAAAAAAATCCAAATGGATTTTTATATTGTTCTTTAACCCTCTAATGAAATGATACATGGTGTCAATATGCTTACTTATCTTATGAAAATATGTTTTTTTGACAATGCAATTGTTGATTTATTATCACAAATACTAGTGTAGGACTCTCCTACCTATGCATTAGATCTATCAACACTCTTGGAATACAAACTACTTGAATTACAATTGTTGTTGCTGCTATACAATCTAATTCAGTTAATAAAATTATCACTATAGGTTACTTCTTTGATTCCCATGAAACTGTAGTTGTTTCAAAATGAAAAACATATCTAGAAGTACTCTTTCAATCATCCATGTTATATGTAAAATCATTATTAGTGTAGCCAATCAAATCAAACTCATTAGTTGTTGAATATAATATTACATATCCTATTGTTCCTACTATCTATCTCAATATTCTCTTCTCAACTTGTCAGTTTGAGTCTTTTGGTGAATCCATAAATCTTGAAATTAAACTAAATACATGCATAATATTTGGCCTTGTAGCTATGGGTTATATCAAACTTCTAATGAGTCTTTTTAACATATTTAGATCAAAATTGGATCCTTTGTCTTCTTTGTTGAGTTTCATTCCTATTATAACTAGAGTTGGTGCTAGATTACAATTCATCATTTTGAATATCCTCAACACATCCTTGGCATACTCAAATTGACAAATAAATATACCACTATCTAATTGGAAAAATTCAATGCCTAAAAATTATCTCATCAATCTTAAATATTTAATTTCAAATTCTTTCTTCATTATTGATTTGAACATGTCTATAGACAAGTTTCTAGTAAAAATTAAGTCATCAACATATAAATCAAAATCAAAATCTAACATTGCTTGTTGATTTTTGTAGACAATATAGGCTCAATACTACTTCACCTAAATCCACTACTTATCAAGTATGAGTCAATCCAACTATACCATGTTCTTAGTGCTTGTTTAAGCTCATAAATATCTTTTTTCAATCGATGTACCTTGTCTTCATGTCCATGCACTTCATAACCCAGTGGTTATTTCACATACACTTCTTTCTCTATAAAATCATTCAAAAAAGTTGATTTGACATCCATTAGATAACCTTTCTAATTGTTTTGTGTTTTTATGGCTAATACCTATGTAACTATATCAAGTCTTGCAACTCATACAAATGTATCATACTAATCAATTCCATGTTATTATGCAAAACATTTTACTACTAACCTTGTTTTGTATTTTTAACTTCTCCTTTTGCATTGAGCTTGCTCTTATAGACCCATTTGACTCCTATGTTGTCTTTACCTTCAAGTAAATGTACTAGTTCCCATGTTTCATTTATTTCAATATAATCCATCTATTCATCCATAAATTTGATCCAATGATCTTCCTTAGTTTCTTCTTCAAAATATACTTGTGAACTCAATGGCCCTAATTTATTAGTATTTACTATTATTATTGTATCTACTATTGCACCTTTTGCACATTCATCTATAAACACATCTACTTATTTTTTGGTTCTTTTTATAAACACACCAATGCCTTTGGTTCATATATTTTTTGCTTCATGGGTTATCTTGGCAAAGGTATTGATATGTGTTCATAAGGCATTTTTTTATCTTGTTCATCCTAATAAATGGAATTATCACCAGAACATTGGTTACAAATGAGATGTTGCATCTTATTTAGAATAGATTTGTAGAAACATAGCTCTAGTTTTTATTAGCTATTCTCTTCATGAAGATATTGAGTTACATATGAGCTCTACTTCACCTTCTCTTAGGCTTGAGCATCCTAAGAATATTTGGATTTTTCATGTCACAAATGCTTTTTTTGACACACTACTAGATGTTTTGATGCATGCTCCATTTGTGTATTTTGTACCAAGTGTATCATCTTATTCCATCAATATTGATATGGGATGGATTGTAGATTAGGTTTGCTGACTTCGTAAGTGTTCATTAAGAGGATAGTACAAAAATGCCTCCTCCACCTTTCAGCTTCTTAGTCTCCACTTCGCTCCTACCCTTTGCAGTTCCCTTGGTGATTTAGATTTAGTTTTTGCAATTTTGAAGCATATAT
Source organism: Torreya grandis (assembly GCA_037957365.1). NCBI lineage: Eukaryota > Viridiplantae > Streptophyta > Pinopsida > Cupressales > Taxaceae > Torreya > Torreya grandis. Next base: position 401,752 of record JARHVA010003961.1, read on the forward strand.
CTTACTTTATTATTGAAAGGTAAATTGTGTGTGTGTGTGTGTGTGTGTGTGTGTGTGTGTGTGTGTGTGTGTGTGTGTGTGTGTGTGTGTGTGTGTGTGTGTGTGTGTGTGTGTGTGTGTGTGTGTGTGTGTGTGTGTGTGTGTGTGTGTGTGTATTTAGCATGTTATATATGCTAACAATTTCCTTGAGATTTACGGTAAAACCCATTCTTCATTTCAAAGAGTAGCTAGTTTGGTGAATCCCAATGTCATATTTTTAGTTTTTGAGAAGTAGGATTGGCCCCCTCATTTAGATAAAACTTTCACATGTTTGCTACCTCCTCAGCATCTGTGTTGTTTAATTTATGTTAATATATAACATACTTTCTTTTCTAGATACACATGTTTCACACATACTTGAAGGGTTCTAACTCTCACAAATACCCATAGGGTTTCTAAAATAAAGAGAAGGAAAACATATATTTCAACACATTACAAAAGGGATTGAAACATTTGTGTCTACTAAAAAACATAGGTGTAAAATATATAACAATTATTACTTCACCACAAAAAATGCAGACAAGTCTGCAATCAATAAACACTTCTAACCTACACTATTATCCATGGAGAACATACCTATCTAAGAACATTAATAGAGTTTGCCTCTAATATATAGCTATCACAATCCTATCTTACCCTGATTTCCATTATCAAACATAAACATAAGTTAACTAGAAATTAGAAAATCTACGTATCTTATATTTGGTTATAGTTAATGTTTTTAGTACATGCCACTTGTCAATCTATTTTAGTAAATTATGATTTACATTCAGATTCATAATTAAATGTCATATACTAAAATGTGAATAGATCTATCAATTTTATGCTTGTTAAAAAATCATTCATTTTTGAAATAGAAAATATGGCAAAATATCCTTGTCCATTAAATTTAAAATAAATTGATTAATAATTAAAAGGGTTGTTACATACAGTGGTTCACATTTGTAATATATAGTGAGGCCTTCCTTAATCACTTGGTATTGACCATAAGTCTATTCTTTAACATACAATCATGAAAGGATTCAAAAATCAACATTATTCAGCTCTTATTTTGTATTCCAAGTGTTGTCTTCCTTTTGTAATCCTTCCCACTATACCAAATACCTGATATAACTTCTTTACCTAGGGTTTACTATCTTTTTATCTAGAACCTATACTATCTTTTATTTCTTCTTTTTTGGCACCTGTTACTTCTAATTTACTTATACATATTATTCACCTTCACCATTTTATTCATGGAAATCATGTAAATCCAAAACATTAAATACTAGAGAGATATCAAAATTATTTGGTAAACTTGTTTCATAACCATTGTCATTGATTTTATTCACAATTTTTCATGGTCCAATTTTTTGCTACTTCAAATTTTTATATGTGCCTTTTAGAAATATATTTTTCCTCAAGTAAACCATTAGTAAATCTCTTTAAAATATTTTTGACCTTCTTTAGACATTTGATGCTACTTTATACTTCTCATTACTTTCTTACAAGTTTATTATTACTTCTTGTAAATTTTTTATATGTGATCTAGGAATTTGACACAAGATAAGATGGTTAGTATGATGTTAGTTCCAAAATGAAAACAAAATGAAATAAACACACTAATAGCATAACATCTCTAGGCCTAGACACTAGGGAGAGCTTAGTTACCAAAAGAAAATGATAAAAACAACTAAAAAGTAAGGAATGAAAACACAAAAATTATTTCACCTTCCTTAGATGATTCAAATGCCTTTGTAGTGGTGGCTTGCTCAACTTGTGCTCATGAAGTCCTTCACAATGGAATCTTGGCTACCTACATCTCTCCTTGGCACCTTCTGGCTTTGGCTTGGCTTGGCTTCGAATCAATTTTGCATTATAAATTTGCATTATCAAGTCCTTTGAATATATTTGAGTATAATAACTTTGCACCAAAATAGCTTAGAAATGATGTTCTTGGCCTCTCTATTTATAGATTTTTGGATTTGATCATAATCAGCCTCAACAGTCCATCTCAAGATTGAGATGTGTGGTTGAGGATTAATTTAATTTTTGGAATTAAATTTTTTATTATCCTCATCATTATAGTGGAATAAGGGGTAATTAAGAGGCATAAATGGCATCATAGAAGGCATTGATGAGGCATGGAAGGCATGAATCTTGATATTTGTGACATTTATGGCCTTGGGATTTCTTCTCAAGAAATGAGGTCATTTGATGATACAAATATTCAATATCCATTTCTAAAAATAAGTATTTAACAATTTGCCATGGAATTATTGATTAGGCCTTGATTTGGGTTAATTATCTCTTAAAAATGATTAAGCACCTTATGCATAAATTACCCAAATTGATCAAAATGTCTTGTTATTGGTCCAAATTTTGATTGGACTGGAATTGGAAAGCAATGTCAATTACATTGGATGTGTATTTCCATTTAGGATGTTTCCAATAATAAATAATAAAGGCACAAGTCTTATGTAAAATATTTGATAGGGAAGAGCAATCTAGAGCACCCAGGGGCAAATTTGGCATTTTGACTCAAAATGAACTAATCAAAGTTAGCTAGCCCATAAATTACATTACCCCATTTAAGGATACCTTAGATAAAATTGGCACTTTAATATGTTATTTTCACATCATTTAGCATGTTTTAGTGTTTTTAAGACAAATTGTGTGTTTTGGGTAGAAATTGGCCAAAAGCTTAATTGGGGGTTATTGGTGGCCATATTTAAAAGTCTATAGTTTGCCCCTATTTGGGAATACATTGCAAGCTATAAGAATATTAATGCCATCATAAAAAATGAAAAGGTCTTGCATGCTTATAACTATAATTATGATGAACTAACTATATGATGCCCCCTCGAGGGAATAGTTGGCACAAGCAGGTCGACAAATGGTCCCTCAAAAAGAAATAAGCAAAAAAATTATCAAAGAAAGGAAGGATGATGGGGTGAAAATATAATGATATGGAAAAATTAGTCAAAATCATTGAGAATGCAAGTGGGATGGTGTGCAATGATTTGCCCAAAGGTGGTTAGAAACATTGTACCCTGATAGTGGCAACATGGTATGATAACACAATGATTTATTCAAAAGTAGTTATAATCGTTGAGAAGATGGAGTTGTCCTAGCTAAGACAGACAAACAAGATAACATGCCCCTATATAGGTAAAAAAAAAGTAAAGTTATGATAACATAATGATTTTCCCAAAGGTGGTTATAATCATTGAGAAATGTAGGTGGGATGGTGTGTAATTATTTGCCCATAGGCAATTATAATTGTTGGACCCTAATTATGGAAAACATGATAAACTTGGTTGAGGATAATGATAACTTAACATAAAGGGTAATAATGAATTGGAACAACCTTCTAGTAGGGAGATGCTTATCTAAACAAAATAAAGGTTGAAATTCTTTCATGTTTAATTACATTATTTGGTATATGATTAGGATTGAATCAGGATTGTCAGTGCTAAAGAGATGCCACTATTGTTGAATAGACTTCTTGAAGCTGAGGTTTGTTGTAGCATGTGTCGATAGGCATCATGGTATAACATCATGAAGACTTGATCAAAATGTGCATGAAGACTAACTCTCATAATCCAATACTCAATAGAAAGCAATGCACCAATGATAGAAACCATGATGACAATGTAAACATATGAATACAGATGGATTTAAGTGTAAGTGTGGATAAGGAATCACCCAATGAACACATATAAATTGAATCAAGGCAACAATGTTGAAAGCAAATAAATAGGTAGATAAACAAATAACATAAATAGAAATAAACAAACAATGCAAACTAATAAAAACCCTATGAACATTACTCCTATAAAATAGGTGATAACTTAACAAATGAATAAAATGGGGGAATAGAAGAAAAGGAAGGGGGTGGCCGAGCTATCCCCATATGCACTAGCCAAGTGGATGCTACCTACATAGTTTCATGGATATAATATCTAATAAGAAACTTCAAGTCAAATGTAATCCTCCCAGGGAATGGGAATAATGTGACAACTAATGAAAATAAATATAATGGATGTGATAGAAGAAGAGGAATGGTCTTGCAAAATGGCAAGTGCATGAGAGAAAAAGGCCAAAAAGGATGGGGAAACTAAATGACAAGTTATTTGCTTGTAACTTAGTAAGGGTTCCCAAAATCCTTAAGGCAAAGAAGTGATCAATGTTTTTGTTCTTTTCTGAGGAATTTTTAAATGTTTTTATATTTTTTTTGAAGTGTCTCAACTCAATCAAGAATGATGAGACACTAAGTGGTTCAAGCTTATAAAATAGTAAGACCGTTCAAACTTAGGTTGCTCAAAAAATGGCAACAGTGTGGCTTAGGTTGCTCACAAAATGGTGACATCATGGTGGAGAAGGGTGACTAAGCTGACCTCAACAAGTATTGAGTGCTACCTACATAGTCCCAGAGTAGGACCTCAAGTCACTGTATTTCTACCCTTACAGTGGAGGAAGTCGACTAGTGTAGTAGTCAATTCAAATAAAATAGGCACAGTTAGTAAAAAGGCACATAATGGAATAGGAAGTGGCAAGTTGGTACGTCAAAGATTAATTTTTCCCCTAGTTTGATCATAGGTAGTTATAATCAGGACACAATGACATAGATCAATGGTACTATTTTTCCCAAAGGTGGTTATAATTAGTTGTAAGATCACTGGTAAGAAAGGAATAACAAACAAAACTTCTATCACACTATCCCAAAATATGCTCTCTATCTGAAGTACTTGAACTAATTGATGAATTCATTAAAAACCTTGATGCTGAAACTATGTAACAAATGGTAAAAAACCAAGGTCAAATAGGCTAGGCTTTATAACACATTAGGTCGATAAAATGGAATTGGAAAGTGGATATGGTACAGATATGGATAAGGATGATATTTATATAGAGAAGAATAGTGGTAAAATGGCATAACTAAATTTTTCCTTATAGACAATACACCTTAATGCTCAAGCATAATACTGCTTGATATGAATAATATTCACCAGAGCTAGAAGTTCATCACCGTCTAGTGTGGCAAGATTGTATGCCCTTGATCCATAATCTATAATGATGATGAAAGGCCCTATCTAGTTTGGTTTGAATTTCCCTTTATGCTTCTTCTTAGCCATGGTATTATTTTGGTTTTATTTAAGAACAAGATCAACAAGTTCAAATGTTCTATCTTTAACATGTTGATTATAGTGGCCTTTGAGTTGCTTCTGATATGCTTAAATATTGTTGAGCATGGCTATGCATTTCTCATCAAGTACATTTAGATCTTGTAAGCGAGCTACTCGGTAGTCATGATCATTTAAGACATGCTTGAAAGAGATGCATAGTGAAGGTAATTCAACCTCAATGGGAAGGATGGCTTCAGTACCATAAACAAGTTATTATGGAGTGGCCCCTGTGGGGGTACGATGATTGGTATGGTATGTCCAAAGGGCAGGGAATATCTATAGGTGTCAATCATAATTGACATCATTGAAAATATTTTTGAGAATGTTGACAATGGTTTTGTTGGATGCCTCAGTTTGGCCATTACCTTGAGGGTAATATGCTATAAAAAAAAGTTGTGTGATGCTATATTTAGTGCATAGTTGGTTTACATCTTTATTTTTGAATGATCCTCTATTATCATATATAATGTTAGAGGGAATATAATAGCAACAAATGAGATGGTTGAAGATTAATTTAAAAATTTGCTTTCCAATCACATAAGTGAGGGGTATAGCTTCAACCCACTTAGTGAAATACTCAGTGGTGATAAGGATATGTTTATGGCAATCAGATGAAGTGGGTTTAATCTTTCCAATGAGGTCAAGTCCATATGTAGAAAATGGCCATGGTGTCAACATCAGTTTCAAAGTTTTTACTAGGGCATGAATCAGATTAGCATGTCATTGACATTTGTCATACTTTTTTATGTAGGTAATAGCATCTATGTCCATTTTGGGCCAATAATAACTAATATGCAAAAGCTTTTTGGATAGGAGTGCCCCACTAGAATGAGATCCGCATACTCCTTCATGAAATTCTCTTAACACTAGTGTAGACTCTATCAAATTTAAACAATGAAGCTGAGTTCCATCAAAACTATGATGGTAAAGGGTAGATCCAAGTAGAGTATAATGAGTGGAATGATGAATGAAGGCTTTGATTTGATTTTGAGAGAGGTTAGGTGGTAAAAATTGGTCATGATGGTAGTTGTAAAGGTATAAGTCCTAGATAGAATTAGGACCAATAATATCATAAATCATGGCAACTGTTGAAGGTTCATGAGCTGGCGTTGAAATTTTTTTGATGAGGAGCTGATACTCTCTAGCTTTATCTATTTATCAAATCAGAGAGCCAATAGTAGCCATGGCATCTACAGTTGTATTACTAGCCCTCAGTATATGCTCAAACTGAATGTTGGAAATTTATTGTTTAAGAGTGTTGACCATGGCTTTATATGGAACCAGCTTGTCATCTTTGGTCTAAAAATGATCTGTGACCTAATTGATGATTAACTAATAATCATCATAAACTTGAAGATGAGATATATTCCCCTGCACTACTTGTCAAAGACTTGCAACAAGTGTTTCATACTTATCCATGTTATTCGTACAAAGAATGTTGATTCTGAATAATTTAAGGATTAAATCCCACTATGGTGTAATAAATAATAGGCCTACCCTTGATCCGTATGTAGTGAATGAACCATCAAAACATATCTTTCAGGGCTACTTCTCAAGGGGTGTGTCATTAATGGTCATGATAGATTCATCAAGAAATTAAAATGTGAGTGGCTAGGTGTCTATGAGAGGTGCTTCAACAACTTGATATGTAAAAACATGTCATTTGATTGCCTTCTAATTAACATACTCTAAGTCAAACTCACTGATAAGAATAATCCATTTAGCCATTCTACCTTACAAATCTTTAGATAGTAGATATACTTTTGAAATGACCATGGTTTTATTATTCAACATGTAATGGTGTAGTTTCTGAGCTATGAAATCCATCGCTAGACAACCTCTTTTAACAAGTGTATAGTTATGTTCATATGTAACCAAGGTATGACTTAGGTAGTATACATCATGCTCCTTTCCATTATCATCATGTTGAGCCAAGAGTGCCCCTAGAGCATGGTCGGTAGCTAATAAGTATAACAAGAATGGATTTCTTGGTATAGGAGGTAATAAAATAGGTGGATTGACAAGATAATATTTTGGCTATTGAAAATATATTTGGTAGTGAGCATCCTAGTGAAATGTAACTCCTTTCTTCAAAATGTGGGTAAATGGATGGCACTTATCTATTAATTAAGAGATGAAGCATTAGATTGACTAGATCTTACCCTATAATCTATAGAGTTTCTTTAAAGTGGTTGGTGGTAGCATCTCAGTTATAGCATGAACTTTAGCTAGATTAACTTCAATACCTCTATGAGATACAATGAATCCAATTAATTTGCTTGAGGTTACACCAAACACATATTTCTTTGGATTTAGTTTGACTTTGTACTCTCATAGTCTTTCAAATATATTACATAGTACTACTGGATGGTCGGCCCTAGTTTTGGATTTTCTTAAAATGTCATCAACATAGTCTTCAATAATATCATGCATCATATCATGGAATATGATAGTCATGGCCCTTTGATATGTATCTCCAACATTCTTAAGGCCAAATGGCATCACCTGATAACAAAATATTCCCTATGGAGTGGTGAACACTATTTTATGTTGATCTTCTGGTGCTATTTTGATCTGATTATATCTTGAAAATCCATCCATGATTGAAAGCATTTCATAACCTTCCATGGTGTCAATGACCATGTCAATATTAGGCAAGGTAAAATTATCTTTAGGACAAACTTTGTTGATGTCTTGAAAATCAGTACAAATTCTAATCCCTTTAGGCTTTTTACTAACATATACAACATTAGAGATCCATTTAGAGTAGTTAATAGATCAGATACATCATGCTTTTAAGAGTTTTTCCAACTCTTTATTTACTAATACAATAATGCGAAGATGCATCTTACATATCTTTTTTTTTACCAATTTGGCATCAGGATTAACCACAAGGTGGTGCAAAAATAAGGTGGGATCCAAACCTGACATGTCATAATAGGCCCATGATAAAATATCCACAAACTCTCTCAACAGAGTTGCAAAGACATCGTGTTCCTCCTCAATGAGGGATGTTCCTAATTTTATCCATTTTATATCTAATAAAGTCTCGATATTTACCTCTATTGTAGCTTCAACTAGAATGGTTGAACCATCTTCTAGGATAGTAGGAAATGACTTGAATTATTGGATTATGTTAGGTTTCTTTGTTAGGACTTACTCTTCAACTTCTCCTAGGTATGATGAATCTGAGTCTCCTAATGGGAGATCTGGCCATGTGACAAAAATAGTTGGAAATTCTTGAATAATTTGATCAAATACTTGTTGTTGCTCAAATCTAAAATTTGATCCATAGGCAAGTTCATCATTGGTGGTCTTCTAGTCTAAATTTAATAATAATGAACACCCCCATCTAATGGCACCTGAAATAGGTTTTCACCACTAACTGGCCTTTATCTTTACTTTTTCCCTAGTCAGAAAGTGCCTCAAAGAGGTTTTCACTTTGGGACCTCAATGTTTTACTTATTTTTTTTTGGCTAAGGGTGTTCACTCACTCTCCAAAATAGGCTATAAGATCCAATGTAATTGAGAATCTTAATTTGTGATCTCCCAATAGAACATTGTCTCTAAGACCAAAGAAATCATAGAATGTCTCATCATTCTTGAACTCATCAATCAGCAAACTGGATTCTTATTAGTCCTAATCAATCAATTGGGGATATTATAATGGTAAAGGGTTATAATGATTGGACAAGGTAAGGGTATAAATGGCATTATTATCAAAAAGGTTGGTTTCAATTAGGTCATCAAAGGTGAGACCATGGTCAAACTCTACTTCACTCTCAACATCATCATCACTAGTCATTGGTGATGGAGTTTAAATAAGATATGTGGGATCACCCCCAGGTGGATTAAATTCAAGTCCATAAGGTCTTTCATACTTAGTCATGGAAATTGGCTCGATGCTTCCTTACTAATTTGGTCTAAGGCCTCTTCCTTTGTAATTGTGACACTTCATGATCCTATTGGAAATAGGATACTTTGCACTTTTATAACAATCAGCGTGGTTGTCATTATATAACCATGATTCATCCCCTTCAATAGGGTTAGGTCCTAGGCTAGATGTTGGTACAAATGTGATATGTCCCTTCTCTTTGTTCTTTTATTGCCAATGCATATGCGAGATGACTTTAGGTTGCCTAAAGGTTTTCAAATTTTTAGGAAGATTGGAATATGAAATGTATCATGGGTCACATCCTCTCCTGGTCCATTATTTTAAATGGTGAAATGATTAGAAACTTCAGAAGGTAGCATGTGGGAAAGGGAATCCAAGGTATTAGGATCTATGCAATTATCTGGTGAAGGATCAGTAAGTATGGATTTTCCTTTATCTTGCTTAGAACTTGGATTCATACCATATTGATAATTATAGATTTAAAATTCAGCCTTAAGATGCTTTCAGTGTTCGTACAGGTGTAAATCTCCTAGAACATTCACTTCCATCCCTAAATGTGAAAACTTGATACATTGGTGTAGCATTGATAGGATTGCATGAATCTCATGTAACCAAGACTAGCCTAGAAGCATGTTGTATGATAACTCAAGATCAAGCACATGGAAAAGTGTATCATGGGTCAAAGGCCAAATGATAACTAGCAAACTAATGGTGCCTTGGGACTCTCTTTCATGATTATCATAAGTTTTAATGGTTATTAATTATGGCTAGAGATCTACCATTATGTACCCAAGAAGCTTGATGAGCTTTAGAGACAATATGTTGAGGCCAGATCTATTGTCTATAAGGACACATTTCACTTTATGTCACTTTATATAAACTTCTATGTATAATGGGTTGTTATGGAGTGGGCCAAGGAAAGACATATCATTTTGGTTGAATGTCACTTGTTGGGCTAGAGCCAGGTGTCCAACCAAAGCTTGAAATTTATCAAGGGATATGTTACTAGAAATAGTGGATTGGGTCAAAAACTCATAGAAAATGTTGTTTATGGATTATGCATGTTCACAACAACTCTAAGATAGAAATTTGTGCTAGTGTCTTCTACAATTGTTCCACAATATCAAACTTCTTATCTTGGTTAATAGTGAATGGTTTATTTTGAGGCTAAATGGTTGGTTGGATGACTAGGCAAAGTGGCAAATGGTTGTGGGCCTAGGATAGTAATCTTTGACCTCTGATTTGTGATTACACAATCAAGATTAAATACTAGACCATTATTGCTAACCAATGTTGAAAATGGTGTGGGACCAGATAGGAAAAGTCTCAGTTGTTGGTGCACTTGCATGTGGTCACGTGGCAAGAATGAGTTGTCACTATAAGATCTAAAAGGGGAAGTCCTAGTTTTCTAGTTTGCTTGTATGCACTCCCAAGTCAAAGAAGGATTATCCATGTGATTTGGCTAAAAATTGTTGTTTAACAATGGTCTAGGCTGATTAGTACTTGGTATAGGATTAATGGAGATGATATTAATGAAACTAAATGATAGGTTTCTTGATTAGAGGTAGCATTAATACCATCAAGGTCAGAATGGCAACTACATGGTAGGTTTGTTGATTGTTACTGTTCTGACCTTGGTTTTGTCCATTGTTCTATCATTGTGAGTTTTGTTACTAATTTTATTATTTCTACTAGTTTAACCTTTGATTTTGATACTATTGATTTTATGGTTGCACTGGCCATTATTGTTGTTGTTGATTGTTCTACTACTATTGATTGTTATGTTGGGGAAAGGGGTTTTTATACATCTCATGAGTTTGATTAGAAGTGGAAGCACCATTATCTAATTTTATTTCCTCATTCTCCAATATATTCTAAATTAAATGCTTAATTTTGACACATCTTCATAGATTATGCCTGTTGACCTGATGATATTCATAGAATTCATTTTCATGATACCAATCAGGATAAGGAATGCCTTGAAAATAATGCTTTGGTATAAGCCAAATAATCAAATTAGTGACAATAAGCTTTCAAAATACAAACTCAATAGTTTCTCATAGGTCACTAAAGACATGATGTGCATGCACGGTTATTTTAGGAGGAAGGGTTTGCAATGGTAATGATTGTTGTATCTATTGTTTTGGTTATTATGCTTGCAACATTGGTTGGAGAGATTGTTGGGTAGGAGTAAGCTAAAAATGTGGTGTGGATGATATCTGCATATTTTGCATATGATGAGATTTGGTTACTCTATTTCCTACAACATTCCTATTGCAGTTGAATTGCTTTGGTCTTTCATGGTTATTGGCCTGTGTCAGTTATGATGCTTATTCTTTATTAGGATATTGCTCATTTCATTGACTGGTACCTTAATTTTGATTAGTTAAATTGAGCTTGATGACTCCCTTATTGATGAGTTCCCTCTCGATCAAAAAACCTTTATCAATGATCTCCTTGAACATATGTGCACATTAGAGTTCTAGATGATAGGCTATCTCACTATGTAAACTTTTGGTAAACACAGTGGCTAATTATTTATCTAGTAAAATGTGGGTGAAATAGCTTGTAAGGGCTCTTCATCACTATAAATAACTTGAAAAAATTTGCTTTGCTTGTGTCAAGTCCACTAATGAAATATCATGCTCGAGATTATAGGAAAAGTGCTGCATAAACTTATTAGAAAGATCATCAAAATCTATTAATGAATTTTTGGGTAACTTTAAAAACCACACCAAGTCTTGTCTAGCCAAGATTCTTGGAAACAACAGTAAAAGGAATATGTCACTATATGCCATTGGTTGCCATGTGACAAAAAATTTGGTCAAATGAGCCTAAGGGTCACCTTTCCCTTTATATTTTATCAAATTTTGGTGGTTCATATCTTGGAGGAACGGTATCTACAAATACTCCATGTTTAATGGATAGGAACATATGTCATCCAGTTTGAACTTTTTAGTTTGTTTGCTAGCTTAAATGGTAACAATTTTATCCTTCATATGTTGCAATTCTTGGGATAGGAAACTAGATGGAATATTGGTTTGAAGGAGAATTTGGGTTTGGATAGATGGTTGGGAGGTCACAAGTGGAACACTTTGACCAAGTATGATGAAGATACCTATTGGGGTATATTGGCTAGGTTGGAGAATGGACCAAGAATACACATACATGGATTAGGATGTACTTGAAATTATACACTTAGTTATGTGATATTCTGGTTTAGATTAGTGATAAAGGTTTGACTTAGAGGATTTTGTGGTTGGGACAGAGAGATATAACTATATTGTGCCTATTGTGATTGAAAAGGGGCATGTTGTTGACTAGTCAAACTTGTTGTTAAGTGGGAACTTGTGGACCAAGACCTTGTCTCTAAATTTGTGGCACATTTTAAACCAATGGTTATCTAGTAGGTACCTGAGAAACATGGGGACCTCCTTGTTACACAAATCACTATGAAAAAGTGAAAGTAGGTTGTATATTTGATAACTGACATTGACCAATATTTGTACATTATTAACTAGTCATTGCTTGGTTTTGGATTGGCATATTAGTCTGTGACCGAAGAGGTATGTTCATCATTACCTGACTAGGTGGAACATTTATTTCCTCTAATTAAGGTGGAAATGTATTTATTCTCTATTGTGTTGATACACTAGATTGTGCATGTTTTTTTGGAATACAAATTGATATTTGTTGAGGATGAGTAGGGTTCATCACATTATATTGTTGAAGCATGATATTGGTCATTGTTTGATTACCTAATCCCTTAAGTTGTACACTTGAGGAAGTAACTAGTTAAAAATAGGATGTAGAAACCCCTATTCCCTGGTATGATTATCTGCTCATGGGATTAACTATCGGCACATGTTGTTGGATAGTTATTTGTGCATTAATAAAACTTTGATCAGGACTGGATGTTATTTACACATTATTCACTACATTTGGCTCACTATTTAGTGTAGAGGTCAAAAACACCTCTTCAATAATGGACATATGAATGAAGTTATCTATTGAAGTAGTTTGTACGAATGGGTCAAAATTTGGATTCTCTTGTCTAGTTAACTCTATCAACACTCCTGTCAAAGGTACTAGGTTAATAAGAGGCTTACTCAACATTTTCATTTTATTGAAATCACATGCTAAATTTAGGTAGGTTTGGTATGCTGTTTGTATTTGGTTAAACTGCTCTTCCATGATGTTTTTGCCTTGATCAAATATATTAGGATTGTGGTAGGTTGTTTGGATTAGAGCCATAGGATTGTTAGAAGAAGTTTGTTGATTGTAAATAATATTATGAGTCACTCTTATTAGACTTGGTAAATTTTCATGGTGGAATTTTGCTAGAAATTTAGCCCCTACCTCTATGACTCTAACCAAAATCTCATATTTTTTCTCTAACAAATGTCATTAAAATAAAAAAAGGATCATATGTGGAAGCCATATTAGTATAATATGACTATTGAAGTACTGGTTCATCCACTATAGGTATTGTAGCTAGGTATTGCACAGTTTGCTCTTGGTCTTGTTTTGTGTACGATGGTGTGTTAACCAAATAGTTAGCTAATAGATCTTAGCTTTGTGCTCCTGATTAAGTATTATAAGAGGGATAAGAATCCATCTCATAAGCAATATTATCCATATAGGGGTCTTGCACCATTTCTTCTTATGTAATTACATTACTAATCCCTGGATTGTACATGAGTCCACTACAAGTGTAGTAATATATGTTGGGATCCATAACCAATGCTTTGTGGTAAAAGGTCAAAGAGTTCTACAAACTCTAAAAAGGATAATGTCCAAAATATATGATGTCCCAAATTGGTCTAGATTTGTCAAAAGGATCAAAAGGTTTATGCAAAGTTTTGTGAGAGAATAAGCTAGCAGGAAGTATATAACATTTCCATATTCACATAAAGAGAAGCAAGTAAATGGTCCTAAAATCAAAATGTTAAACTCTAAGGTTGAAGTGTTTCAAATTAGTCTAATCTAATAATTTAAAAGTTGTTAGGTCTTTTATCCAAATGCAGCATCAAAAGCTAGTCTCAAACAAGGTATGTGCTAGGACTCTTGGCCAAATGGAATCAAAAGCTAGACTTTGAAATAGATGAAAGTTTTAATCTAACAGATTTGAAACACTTCTAACAAACACTAGGCATTTGATTCTTGGACATGAACTTGATCAACTAAGTATAAGGTATGAAATAAAAGACACTTTAGCAATAGTTTATTTTCTCACAAAAAATGGTATAAAATTGAGTTCTTTTTGAAACAACAAGCTAGACAAAAGCAAATAGTATAACTATTTTAGATTAAATATCACAAAAGTACATTTGATTGGTCTAAAAATGTAGGAACAAATTTAAACCCTATGCAAGAAGGTCTATGAAATAATATTCAAAATGTTTCAGGCAGTGTAATGACGTTATAATACCCAAAAAGGTGTGATAAAAAAGTTTATTTCAAAAACTCTCTACGGCAAAGACATTTTCCTATAATTTTGACAACATAACACTCTTTTTCTTGACTCAAAAAAATGTGGTCGTGTATAGACTCATAGTGCAAGTGTTTAGCACAAAATGGCTTAAGTCTATTAAGTGATGACAATGATTATGAATCTTAAATGACCTTTAACCTAAATTGGAAAGTAAACCTAAGTTCTCTCAAGTTTAGTGAAAATGGTGAACCCACTTAACACATCAACCCTATGAAATTGTAAAGGTGTAATTTTGAATTTAGATTATAAGTGAAGGACTTAAACAATGTTGGTAAAGGTCTAGAATCAATTGGGCAATGTAATTACACCAAAGTGGATTATATGACTCTCAAGCTTTTGATGAACTTTTGAACAAGGAAAATTGATGAACTCATGTGGGCGGAAAATATTTGGCTATTATATAGCCATAGAGGTAGCACAACAACCTCCTAGAAAATAGGATCTAATAACCCATAATAGTAATGGGTAACAAGAATAATATAGGGATACAATTCTCGATAATAATAAACCAACAAGCATATATATATATATATATGAAAACATAATGTTATATTTTGTGTAAGTTTCATGATTTAATTTTTTATTTGGCTCTCTAATTTGACAAAACACATGATTTTTTTGGGTTTTATTATCTCCAAACATGGTATAGAGTTTGATTCTAATAAATGAAAATCCATTGTTTATACACCTTCCTGTATGATAATATAATAATTGAGATGTTGGCAAGGATAAATTTAGGCCATTAAGTGGTACACAACTTATTTAATGGATAAAACAAAACCATTTTATATATTTTAATGTAAATATAAAATATTTGAATCAAGTGAATATTTTTAAGAGGATTACTGAAATCAAATAATATTTAACAAACATACCAATCATGATGTGGATTGACCGCTCATTCTACACATATATGCTATCGAGCATACCTTTGGTAACTTATTAACACAATATGATGATATACATAGAGAGATGTATTTTTTATATTAATCTCATATTTCATGAATGTAAATTAAACTTAAATTGAATGTTAAATATGTGACTATATATTGTGTCCACTAAATAGAAACATAGACACTACATTTTGAATATTGAAAATCCCACTATTGCAAATATTGAACTTTTGAGATAAACTATGGACAAGGATTCCTAT